>JAWQFJ010013340.1:0-10068 GCA_034096865.1 Theodoxus fluviatilis | reverse complement strand
GGCGATGAGGCTTCAGGAGGTGGGGGCCGTCAGTTTCTTTGAAACGACATTCTGGTGGCCTCAGCTCACCTGGGATCAACATCTCGCGGACGTGGATGAGGTCCTACGCAGACTGACCACCCAGGGTTGACGGCCCGCCCCACTAAGATGGAGGCAGGGTGCAGCAGCTGGAATTTCTGGGTCATCTCCTGACTGGCACGGAGATGCGACCTCTTCACATCACGTGTCCGAGGATCTTGCAGTTGGTAGCTCCAGCGCACCAAAAGGAGGTACTCTCCTTTCTGGGAGTCTGTGGGTACTACCGCCGGTACGTGGCCCAATTACTCGGAGGTGGTGGCTCCCTTGACAGAGCTTACCCGAAAGGGCCGGCCAAATAGAGTCGTCTGGACTGCTGAGTGCCAGCGCTCTTTCGACCAGGTCAAAGGGATTCTGTCCCGGCAACCGGTGGTTGCCGTTCCCGATTTCGCCAAGGAATTTGTCCTCAGAACCGACGCCTCGGACGTGGGGTTAGGAGCGGTTCTTCTTCAGGTGGGGGAAGACAGGGAGTTCCATCCGATTTGCTACGCCAGTCGGAAACTCTTGGACCGGGAGCGAAGGTACTCCACCATCGAACGTGAATGCCTCGCCATCACTTGGGCCGTAGACAAATTCAGCAGGTACCTGCTGGGGCGGGAATTCCTGTTGCAGACGGACCATCGTCCTCTTCTTCACCTACACCGTAGCAAGTCGACCAATGCGCGGCTGATGCGATGGTCACTGGCCCTACAGGAATACAGATTCCATCTCCTACCCATTGAGGGCAGCAGGAATTATGAGGCGGATATGCTGTCTCGGATTATGCGGGAATGAAGCTACACAAGTTGCAGGAACTTGTTCGGCTTGATGGGGGGGGTGGTTGTTACGAATCGAATGTGGCGAATGGTGGTGTGCACGTGGTTAGGTTCTGACAGTGATTATATTTAGCATGAGTGGGTGACGTACTGACTGAGGAGTGTTCACGGCTGAGCGAATGATCTGATTGATTGTATATTTGCCGAGTGAAAGCTGGATACGACACTCGAGCGAATGAACCCCAGGGTGACGGGTGAGTGCTGATTTTATCTGTAACCTTATACATTGTAAATACCGCGGATGCATGATGATTGTTAGTGAAGGAACGAATGAGTGAGTTTGGGTTATTTTCAGGGTTCGTCGGTATGGTCCAAGTCCCAGAGACGCTGACGAAGGCTCGGAGCTTGACTGGCGGGGGCCGGTGCAAGGAATATCGGCGGGGGCCCTGTGAGCGCGTGAGCGGCGGAAGTCTGAGTGCCGGCGGGGGCCGCACGTCAGCACCCGTGAGCCCTGGTGTGGGACGGGCAGGGGAGTTTGTTTGTGCTGAATACACCCCGTTGGAACTCTGTGCTGGCGTTTTGTGTTTCTTGTTTATTTTCATTGGTACGGGCTAGGCAAACCGGAGGCCCAGTTAGCCTGTCCGTAACAGTGACCGCTGTCGCCTCTACATCTCATTTCCCAACGCAAATGGTCTGACAGCACTCTTCTTAATCCTCAACCAACGCACCACGATTAAACCACCACCTTCACCCTCAGCAGACTGGCTGAACTGTCCCCACTCTCAATACATTTGAGTTCGGGGACCAGACCATTCACCAAATCAGCGGGGTAATGATGGGAACCAAAATGGGGCCTAGCTACGCCTGCCACTTCATATCTCACAAACCTACACAGGCAGACACCCCGACCTGTACAGACGCTACATTGACGATGGGCTTGGTATCACTTCACTCTCACAAACCGAACTTCTTGACTCCATCCACTCTGTGCAGAACTTCCACCCCTCCATCCAGTAAACGTCCACCATATCGCCTCATTCAGTCACCTTCCTCGACATCAAAATCACACTGAACAACAATCTCCTGTCCACCTCTGTACACTACAACACACTGACTCTATCGCATTCCTCCACTACTCCTCTTTCCACCCTCGATCGACCATCAACAGCAGATTTTTTCATGACAAAAAACTTTGCAGGACAAAATATATGCCATCGCGGATTATAGGCTAGGCGTGCCGAAATGTTGCACAATGAGATGAAGTAGCGATTTCACGTTGAAGACAAAGCTGAGCTTTGTTAACGCTCTGTTGAACTGCTTGACACCAACTTCTAGCGACCATAGCCACAGGGCGGAGTTGCTCGGACGATTACAGGTTTTTGGCCCAATCTTCTGAGAGGTCATTTCTCCTTGCAAGTATTCAATCATTCCTTCTAACACAAGGAAAGAAGAAATCCATGGAGATAACGGATGATCTGCCCTCACAGGAGGCGCGTCAGTACGAAGATTCGTGAGAAAGGGAGCCTGTCATTTGTGTGGAAGGTCTTTCTTTTTCTTTAATTCAAGCCTCGGGGAAGGAATGTGCGTGATCAAATTGACCTCTGTCTACGTCATACAAGAAGATCTCTCGGTGCACTTAGTCCGTGTGCAGACATTTTCTTTCTTGCCTGGCCGTTTTTGGTAGACGCCGTGACATTTCAGCATCAATAGGAGCGAGCGGAGAGAAGAGGGATTGGTGTATACTAGATTGTAACAGTCGACACGTTCCATTTCAAAACAATATGATATGAAACAATATGATGCGATAGACAGAAACATGGACGGACGGACGGACACACAGGTGGACAGACAAAGACACGCACACAAACGGGCAGACAAACAGACAGACAATCAGGCAGACTGACACACATACAGACACACAGACAGACACATACACAGACACGGATGGACGGACAGACAGACACAGACAGACGCACCCAGAAAGGCAGGCAGCCTTGCAGGTAACTTGACATTCCTCATTCATCCTACGTGGTAGCCAAATATGTCTACACATTTATCAACACGATAAGACACGACACGACACGACCCGAAAGAACGCGCTAGGTATAACAGTGTACACATTTAGCAACACGATAAGACACGACACGACACGAAAGAACGCGCTAGGTATAACAGTGTACACATTTAGCAACACGATAAGACACGACACGACCCGAAAGAACGCGCTAGGTATAACAGTGTACACATTTAGCAACACGATAAGACACGACACGACACGACCCGAAAGAACGCGCTAGGTATAACAGTGTACACATTTAGCAACACGAAAAGACACGACACGACCCGAAAGAACGCGCTAGGTATAACAGTGTACACATTTAGCAACACGATAAGACACGACACGACACGAAAGAACGCGCTAGGTATAACAGTGTACACATTAGTAACACGACAAGACACGACACGACCCGAAAGAACGCGCTAGGTATAACAGTGTACACATTAGCAACACGATAAGACACGACACGACACGACCGAAAGAACGCGCTAGGTATAACAGTGTACACATTTAGCAACACGAAAAGACACGACACGACCCGAAAGAACGCGCTAGGTATAACAGTGTACACATTTAGCAACACGATAAGACACGACACGACCCGAAAGAACGCGCTAGGTATAACAGTGTACACATTAGTAACACGACAAGACACGACACGACCCGAAAGAACGCGCTACGTATGACAGTGTACACATTTATCAAGACGATAAGACACGACACGACACGACCCGAAAGAACGCGCTAGGTATAACAGTGTACACATTTAGCAACACGAAAAGACGACATGACATGAAAGGACGCGCTAGGTATAACAGTGTACACATTTAGCAACACGAAAAGACACGACACGACACGAAAGAACGCGCTACGTATAACAGTGTACACATTTAGCAACACAATAAGACACGACATGACACGACCCGAAAGAACGCGCTAGGTATAACAGTGTACACATTTAGCAACACGAAAATACACGACACAACACGAAAGAACGCGCTACATATAACAGTGTACACATTTAACAACACAAAAATACACGACAAGACACGAAAGAACGCGCTACATATAACAATGTACACATTTAGCAACACGAAAAGACGACACGACCCGAAAGAACGCGCTACGTATAACAGTGTACACATAACGAGATAGCGCATTCAGGTCATTCGGGACACGGACAAAAGCACGGCAGCTAATAGCCGTCCTGTTTCCAAGAGAACGGGTCCTATGCCATATCCCCACCTAAAAAGGATTAGTTCTTTATTGTAATTGGTTATTCGCCTGTGTTCAGTGCACTCTTGCAGGCGAGAAAATATTACCGCCTCCGCAGGAGACGGAGGAAATTTCACTTTGTAAAGAACCACGCTCAAAGGCTGAAGTTTTATCCTCTGCTTTTTAAAGGGACGCATGTAAAGATTTAATTGCGAGGACGGAAAATAGCTGTCAGATCTTTCCCTGCAGGAACTGAACAACGACGTCTAATCCACCCCCAAGTCAGGCTGACAGGTCGGCCATTTATTCTTCACCAGCGGTCCACGTGCTCTTGCGGGGGAGGTAAAGCGACGGCTTCCGCAGCAGCCAGAATGTACGTCACCTTGTAAGGAACCACTCGGAAAAGATCGTGTTTTATACTTCTTCTCTCTAAGGGACGCAGATACAGACGTAATGGCAAGGACGACACAAAGCCGACGGGTCCTCCGGAGCATCCCTGGGCAAGGTGCTTCACCAACATTGCCTCCCATACCCGGGAGTAAAACCGATTACGGCGCTGCACATCGGCGACCGGGGGTGAAATTCCCCTTTAAAAAAATCATAAAAAGGGACTCAATAAAGATGACGACGACGACGACGACGACGACGACGACGACGACGATGACGATGATGATGATGATGATGATGATGATGATGATGATGATGATGATGATGATGGACTGAATCACAACACGTAATCGACTGCCAAGTTTGCTGACAGGTCGGCAGATGTTATTCCCCCGTGGTCAATGAACTCTTGCAGCGAAGGTCCCGCCATTAACCCTATTAGCCGGGAAGACCACATTACATTCTCGCTGAGCTGGAAACAAGTTGACGGTCGGTCAATACGTTCTGAAGTTATGCAGTCTCTTTTTTTTTTTTTTTTTTTTTTTTTTTTCCTTGTCCCTTCTTCCGGGTTGTTGTTGTGAGAGAGATTAACCTTCAGAACGTATTGACCGACCGTCAACTTGTTTCCAGCTCAGCGAGAATGTAATGTGGTCTTCCCGGCTAATAGGGTTAATGGCGGGACCTTCGCTGCAAGAGTTCATTGACCACGGGGGAATAACATCTGCCGACCTGTCAGCAAACTTGGCAGTCGATTACGTGTTGTGATTCAGTCCATCATCATCATCATCATCATCATCATCATCATCATCATCATCATCATCATCGTCATCGTCGTCGTCGTCGTCGTCGTCGTCGTCGTCGTCGTCATCTTTATTGAGTCCCTTTTTATGATTTTTTTAAAGGGGAATTTCACCCCCGGTCGCCGATGTGCAGCGCCGTAATCGGTTTTACTCCCGGGTATGGGAGGCAATGTTGGTGAAGCACCTTGCCCAGGGATGCTCCGGAGGACCCGTCGGCTTTGTGTCGTCCTTGCCATTACGTCTGTATCTGCGTCCCTTAGAGAGAAGAAGTATAAAACACGATCTTTTCCGAGTGGTTCCTTACAAGGTGACGTACATTCTGGCTGCTGCGGAAGCCGTCGCTTTACCTCCCCCGCAAGAGCACGTGGACCGCTGGTGAAGAATAAATGGCCGACCTGTCAGCCTGACTTGGGGGTGGATTAGACGTCGTTGTTCAGTTCCTGCAGGGAAAGATCTGACAGCTATTTTCCGTCCTCGCAATTAAATCTTTACATGCGTCCCTTTAAAAAGCAGAGGATAAAACTTCAGCCTTTGAGCGTGGTTCTTTACAAAGTGAAATTTCCTCCGTCTCCTGCGGAGGCGGTAATATTTTCTCGCCTGCAAGAGTGCACTGAACACAGGCGAATAACCAATTACAATAAAGAACTAATCCTTTTTAGGTGGGGATATGGCATAGGACCCGTTCTCTTGGAAACAGGACGGCTATTAGCTGCCGTGCTTTTGTCCGTGTCCCGAATGACCTGAATGCGCTATCTCGTTATGTGTACACTGTTATACGTAGCGCGTTCTTTCGGGTCGTGTCGTCTTTTCGTGTTGCTAAATGTGTACATTGTTATATGTAGCGCGTTCTTTCGTGTCTTGTCGTGTATTTTTGTGTTGTTAAATGTGTACACTGTTATATGTAGCGCGTTCTTTCGTGTTGTGTCGTGTATTTTCGTGTTACTAATGTGTACACTGTTATACCTAGCGCGTTCTTTCGGGTCGTGTCGTGTCGTGTCTTATTGTGTTGCTAAATGTGTACACTGTTATACGTAGCGCGTTCTTTCGTGTCGTGTCGTGTCTTTTCGTGTTGCTAAATGTGTACACTGTTATACCTAGCGCGTCCTTTCATGTCATGTCGTCTTTTCGTGTTGCTAAATGTGTACACTGTTATACCTAGCGCGTTCTTTCGGGTCGTGTCGTGTCGTGTCTTATCGTCTTGATAAATGTGTACACTGTCATACGTAGCGCGTTCTTTCGGGTCGTGTCGTGTCTTGTCGTGTTACTAATGTGTACACTGTTATACCTAGCGCGTTCTTTCGGGTCGTGTCGTGTCTTATCGTGTTGCTAAATGTGTACACTGTTATACCTAGCGCGTTCTTTCGGGTCGTGTCGTGTCTTTTCGTGTTGCTAAATGTGTACACTGTTATACCTAGCGCGTTCTTTCGGGTCGTGTCGTGTCGTGTCTTATCGTGTTGCTAAATGTGTACACTGTTATACCTAGCGCGTTCTTTCGGGTCGTGTCGTGTCTTGTCGTGTTACTAATGTGTACACTGTTATACCTAGCGCGTTCTTTCGGGTCGTGTCGTGTCTTATCGTGTTGCTAAATGTGTACACTGTTATACCTAGCGCGTTCTTTCGGGTCGTGTCGTGTCTTTTCGTGTTGCTAAATGTGTACACTGTTATACCTAGCGCGTTCTTTCGGGTCGTGTCGTGTCGTGTCTTATCGTGTTGCTAAATGTGTACACTGTTATACCTAGCGCGTTCTTTCGGGTCGTGTCGTGTCTTATCGTGTTGCTAAATGTGTACACTGTTATACCTAGCGCGTTCTTTCGTGTCGTGTCGTGTCTTATCGTGTTGCTAAATGTGTACACTGTTATACCTAGCGCGTTCTTTCGGGTCGTGTCGTGTCGTGTCTTATCGTGTTGATAAATGTGTAGACATATTGGCTACCACGTAGGATGAATGAGGAATGTCAAGTTACCTGCAAGGCTGCCTGCCTTTCTGGGTGCGTCTGTCTGTGTCTGTCTGTCCGTCCATCCGTGTCTGTGTATGTGTCTGTCTGTGTGTCTGTATGTGTGTCAGTCTGCCTGATTGTCTGTCTGTTTGTCTGCCCGTTTGTGTGCGTGTCTTTGTCTGTCCACCTGTGTGTCCGTCCGTCCGTCCATGTTTCTGTCTATCGCATCATATTGTTTCATATCATATTGTTTTGAAATGGAACGTGTCGACTGTTACAATCTAGTATACACCAATCCCTCTTCTCTCCGCTCGCTCCTATTGATGCTGAAATGTCACGGCGTCTACCAAAAACGGCCAGGCAAGAAAGAAAATGTCTGCACACGGACTAAGTGCACCGAGAGATCTTCTTGTATGACGTAGACAGAGGTCAATTTGATCACGCACATTCCTTCCCCGAGGCTTGAATTAAAGAAAAAGAAAGACCTTCCACACAAATGACAGGCTCCCTTTCTCACGAATCTTCGTACTGACGCGCCTCCTGTGAGGGCAGATCATCCGTTATCTCCATGGATTTCTTCTTTCCTTGTGTTAGAAGGAATGATTGAATACTTGCAAGGAGAAATGACCTCTCAGAAGATTGGGCCAAAAACCTGTAATCGTCCGAGCAACTCCGCCCTGTGGCTATGGTCGCTAGAAGTTGGTGTCAAGCAGTTCAACAGAGCGTTAACAAAGCTCAGCTTTGTCTTCAACGTGAAATCGCTACTTCATCTCATTGTGCAACATTTCGGCACGCCTAGCCTATAATCCGGTATGGCATATATTTTGTCCTGCAAAGTTTTTTGTCATGAAAAAATCTGCTGTTGATGGTCGATCGAGGGTGGGAAGAGGAGTTGTGGAGGTATGCAAGAGAGTCAGCGTGTTTGTAGTGTACAGAGGTGGACAGGAGATTGTTGTTCAGTGTGATTTTGATGTCGAGGAAGGTGACTGAATGAGGCGATATGGTGGACGTTTACTGGATGGAGGGGTGGAAGTTCTGCACAGAGTGGATGGAGTCAAGAAGTTCGGTTTGTGAGAGTGAAGTGATACCAAGCCCATCGTCAATGTAGCGTCTGTACAGGTCGGGGTGTCTGCCTGTGTAGGTTTGTGAGATGTGTTCAAGCCAACCCATGAAGAGGCAGGCGTAGCTAGGCCTCATTTTGGTTCCCATCGCTACCCCGCTGATTTGGTGGAAGGTCTGGTCCCCGAACTCAAATGTATTGAGAGTGGGGACCAGTTCAGCCAGTCTGCTGAGGGTGAAGGTGGGTGGTTTAATCGTGGTGCGTTGGTTGAGGAATAAGGAGAGTGCTGTCAGATCATCTGCGTGGGGCATTGAGGTGTAGAGGGAGGTCACTGTTACGGACAGGCTAACTGGGCCTCCGGTTTGCCTGGCCCGTACCAATGAAAATAAACAAGAAACACAAAACGCCAGCACAGAGTTCCAACGGGGTGTATTCAGCACAAACAAACTCCCCTGCCCGTCCCACACCAGGGCTCACGGGTGCTGACGTGCGGCCCCCGCCGGCACTCAGACTTCCGCCGCTCACGTGCTCACAGGGCCCCCGCCGATATTCCTTGCACCGGCCCCCGCCAGTCAAGCTCCGAGCCTTCGTCAGCGTCTCTGGGACTTGGACCATACCAACGAACCCTGAAAATAACCCAAACTCACTCATCCGTTCCTTCACTAACAATCATCATGCATCCGCGGTATTTACAATGTATAAGGTTACAGATAAAATCAGCACTCACCCGTCACCCTGGGGTTCATTCGCTCGAGTGTCGTATCCAGCTTTCACTCGGCAAATATACAATCAATCAGATCATTCGCTCACCCGTGAACACTCCTCAGTCAGTACGTCACCCACTCATGCTAAAAATAATCACAGTCAGAACCTAACCACGTGCACACCACCATTCGCCACATTCGATTCGTAACAACCACCCCCCCATCAAGCCGAACAAGTTCCTGCAACTTGTGTAGCTTCATTCCCGCATAATCCGAGACAGCATATCCGCCTCATAATTCCTGCTGCCCTCAATGGGTAGGAGATGGAATCTGTATTCCTGTAGGGCCAGTGACCATCGCATCAGCCGCGCATTGGTCGACTTGCTACGGTGTAGGTGAAGAAGAGGACGATGGTCCGTCTGCAACAGGAATTCCCGCCCCAGCAGGTACCTGCTGAATTTGTCTACGGCCCAAGTGATGGCGAGGCATTCACGTTCGATGGTGGAGTACCTTCGCTCCCGGTCCAAGAGTTTCCGACTGGCGTAGCAAATCGGATGGAACTCCCTGTCTTCCCCCACCTGAAGAAGAACCGCTCCTAACCCCACGTCCGAGGCGTCGGTTCTGAGGACAAATTCCTTGGCGAAATCGGGAACGGCAACCACCGGTTGCCGGGACAGAATCCCTTTGACCTGGTCGAAAGAGCGCTGGCACTCAGCAGTCCAGACGACTCTATTTGGCCGGCCCTTTCGGGTAAGCTCTGTCAAGGGAGCCACCACCTCCGAGTAATTGGGCACGTACCGGCGGTAGTACCCACAGACTCCCAGAAAGGAGAGTACCTGCCTTTTGGTGGCTGGAGCTACCAACTGCAAGATCCTCGACACGTGATGTTGAAGAGGTCGCATCTCCGTGCCAGTGCAGGAGATGACCCAGAAATTCCAGCTGCCTGCACCCTGCCTCCATCTTAGTGGGGCGGGCCGTCAACCCCTGGGTGGTCAGTCTGCGTAGGACCTCATCCACGTCCGCGAGATGTTGATCCCAGGTGACTGAGGCCACCAGAATGTAGACAAAGAAACTGAC
>JAWQFJ010013337.1:0-18939 GCA_034096865.1 Theodoxus fluviatilis | reverse complement strand
TCATCCCTGCAGTGACCGAGTCGAGTCAAGAGAAACTTTGGAAGGATCGGGTAACTAGACAGTTATATTCCCAGGTGCAAAACCCTCTCCCTGTTGACACCTGGGACACCTCCACAGCTGCATGGGCGTCGAAAACCCAGATCTCTCTCGGTTTCAGCAGTCAGGCTGTCCAGCTTTCAGTCGAGATGGTCTGAGTGCGCAGTTAACAAATAGTTGACCTGATGCAGCAACATATACTTAATGTTATATTTCAAAATGTGGAATTATTAGCATCACGTAAACTTACTTTTCAGAAAAATGAAAAAGGAAGAAAACTTTAAACTGGTGCAAGATTCATGGGAAATGGACAATTCAAAATGATGTAACAAATTGTAGTCAGCTATCTGGGAATCAGTCATTTTGAGTTAACAGCTGTTGAAGTTGACAGAGGTAGTAAGGGTAAACAGTCCTTAACAACGCGGATCAAAATGTTGGTACTAATGCTAATGGTATGGTTTTCAGGGTGCCGAAATTATAGGGGTGTGATGCCTTGCTTCACAAGACCTTGTGGTATGGAAGGAGTTTTATCCGCTGCTAAAATGTCTCAACTCGCAACAGATTTTGTTTTCATTTGGTCATGTTTTTCAGTGACTTGCAGCACTGCATACTTTTATTACCCGGAACAGATGTAACTGGTCATGTTTGTAGACTTTCTGTACAAGGGTTTGAACTGGATTGAATGCACCGCTGATGATACCTGTTGGTGTTGGTCAATGGGACGGCTGGATTACTTTGAACTGAATCAAGGCGGCGTTTTTGTACAGATGTTTCTGAGGTGTGAAGATGGGAGCGGTCTAAATCTGTGTTGTGGCATAAGCACTCTGCCAAATGTACAGATTGTGAAGCACTTGCTGAAGAACGCTTCAGCGAGCATTCCATTTGCACTAGAATTCCGAACATTAATCTTCGGATCAAATACGTTGTACAAAGTTATTCTACAACAGAATTAAATGAGTGGGGAGAACAAGTCTAGAGATAACTGACGATTTTAGAATCACTTACTATGCATACATTGAAAGTAGGCAGGCAGGCAGGCATTGAGGCAGGCACTCAAGCAGGCAAGCTGGCAGGCAGGCAGGCAAGCACGCAGGCAATCGATCAGATAGGCAGGCAGGCAAGCAGGCAGGCAGACAGACAGGCAGGAATACATGCTAGCAAGAAGGCAGGAAGACAGGCAGATAAGCAGGCAGGCAGACAGACAGACAGGCATGCAGACAGGCAAGCAGGCATGCAGACAGGCAAGCACGCAGGCAGTCAGGCATTCAGGCAGGCAGGCAGGCAGGCAGGCAGAGTCTTGTTCTAATAAGCCTATTTGCTCACGAAGTAGAGAATGTTGATGCAGGGTCCCGTACTGCTTACTTCACTGTGGATGTCCGTGCGTCTCTTCCATCATTCTTGACAGGAAAGGTGTCCAGCATTGCACTTTTGCAATGGCCGGTGTCAGGTCCAGGACTGAGGGTCAGACGTTGCCCTCATGTCCAGACTGCAAAGGAGGTCGATGGAGTTCACGGCAGACGCCTGGTGACCTCTTTGCACTCGCATCGCAGTCCGAATGCGCTGTGGTGCAGTAGTGATGGTCGTGTGCTTTTCTGGTCTCTGCTGTCAGACGCTCCCTTGCCGCGAGTCCGTAGTCCCAGTCTGTGGCGCCACATTAGTGACGCGGGGAACTTGTCTCCTTCAGGCTCGAGAAGCGCTGTACCAACAAATGAAGGAAATGCACCTGGAACAAGGGGACATGAAGCGACTCATGGACTCCTACACGAGAGACCTGCAGCAAGGCCAGACGGAAATAGCCAGAGTGGTGGAGTGCATAAGCAACCAGCAGTCCTCTCACTACCAGGAGATGGCGGAGTACACGCAGGCCCTGAGAAGCAAAGCCCAGCCTCCCCCGCGCAGCCAGGACACGCAGTGTCACCTTCCACCGGACGCCCTGGAGTTCTGCCTGCAAATCCAGACGCTCATCGGTATGGCCTGCCTCTGCCCTTTGACAGTGCTGGGTAGCTCTGTCCATTCCTTTTCATCCTATCTTTATGGTCTGATTTGTGGGATGCTGTGATTTCCTCAGAAAACTAAAGTTTGCATAAACAATAGAGTCGGAGCAAAAGAAGGAGGAGGAGGAGAAGGAGGAGGAGGAGGAGGAGCAGAAGGAGGAGGAGGAGGAGGAGGAGGAGGAGGAGCAGAAGGAGGAGGAGGAGGAGGAGGAGGAGGAGGAGGAGGAAATAGGAGGAGGAGGAAATAGGAGGAGGAGGAGGAGAAGGAGGAGGAGGAGGAGGAGGAGGAGGAGCAAGAGGAGGAGGAGGAGCAAGAGGAGGAGGAGGAGGAGGAAGGAGGAGGAGGAGGAAGGAGGAAGGAGGAGGAAGGAGGAGGAAGGAGGAAGGAGGAGGATGGAGGAGGAAGGAGGAGGAAGGAGGAAGGAGGAGGAAGGAGGAGGAAGGAGGAGGAAGGAGGAAGAGGGAGGAGGAGGGAGGAGGAGGGAGGAGGACGGAGGAGAAGGGAGGAGGAGGGAGGAGGAAGGGGGAGGAAGGGGGAGGAAGGGGGAGGAAGGGGGAGGAAGGGGGAGGAAGGGGAAGGAAGGGGGAGGAAGGGGGAGGAAGGGGGAGGAAGGGGGAGGAAGGAGGAGGAAGGAGGGGGGAGGAGGGGGAGGAGTGGGGTGGAGGGGGGGAGAGGGGGAGGGGGGAGGGGGTTATAGGGGGGGAGGGGGGGGGAGGGGGGGGGGGGGGAGGAGGGGGAAGAAGGGGGGAGGAGGGGGGAGAAGGGGGGAGGGCGGGGGGAGGGGGGAGGGGGGGAGGGGGAGGAGGGGGGAAGGGGGAGGGGGGAGGGGGGAGAGGGGAGGAGGGGGAAGAGGGGGGAGGACGGGGGAGGAGGGGGGAGGAGGGGTTAGGAGGGGGTAGGAGGGGGGAGGAGGGGGGTGGAGGGGGGGAGGAGTTGGGAGGAGGGAGGAGGAGGAGGAGGAGGAGGAGGAGGAGGAGGAGGAGGAGGAGGAGGAGGAGGAGGAGGAGGAGGAGGAAACGGGGAAATGCATAGCAGGAAGAGGAGGAGGAGCAGTAGCAAATGTCTAACACACCAAGTTGTATCTTACAAGAACTAGACCTAAAAACAATGCAATCAGACTGCGATCAGCAACAGTTAACGCCAGAGTATGATACACTGAAAGCTTCTTTGAAAGCACACATTTGAAGACTTAAAGTAGAATAACAAAAAAAGGAAGGAAATTCATTTGAAATGAGTTGTACAAGGCACATCCTCTTTCATGTCGTCACCTACACTTTGTCTGAGAGTGCTCTGTGACTGTCCTCAGGGGGCAACATGAAAAGGTTTGCCAGGCAGCTGCTTGGAAAAAGCCTCGGAGAAGGCCCGGATGCTCCTGGCTTTGCCTCCACGCAGGAGTTCTGGCGTCTGGTAGAGACGTGGGTGCAGGAGTCAGAGCCCAGTGACGTCAGCAAGGCAGCGCTGCAGAAGGCGTGTCAGGGACTGCACCCCAGCCCCCTGGACGGTGAGTCAGCACTCGCTGTGTTGTTGTGGATGAGCGTCACTGCAGCTTTGTCCCGTTCTACTGCGACTCCCTGTTGTGCGGACGTTGTCCAGTTTTGTATCTCAGACATGCTGATCTAACTGACGCTAGGTAGTGCAGTGACGTCGTGCACCACGTAAGAATTAAACAGTCTAAATACAGTGTGTGTGTGTGTGTGTGTATGTGTGTGTGTGTGTGTGTATGTGCGTGTGTGTGTGTGTGTGTGTGTATGTGTGTGTGTGTGTGTGTGTGTGTGTGTGCGTGTGTGTGTGTGTGTTTGTGTGTGTGTTTGTGTGTGTGTGTGTGTGTGTGTGTGTGTGAGTGTGTGTGTGTGTGTGTGTGTGTGTGTGTGTTTTAAAGAGTGGATGACAAAAGAAATCTTGACCGTTCAAGCCCGACATTTGGCACAGAGGAGTCACGAGTCCCTAAAGAAAGGAACCGTCTTGGCACAGTTTTCCACTAGAAGTCAACTGCGTCGAATCGGAAGTCGAGTCTCCGTGTTTCACCATGGCCAGGAAGTGGCATCTGCTGGAAACAGTCGGTCTGCACCAGCATTCCACATGTTACCTCAGGAGACAGACAGGTTGACATTGCTCGGCGGGCACTTACCCTAGCCATGATCGACGAACATTACCCACAGGAGGCGTGGATCCACGCTTACACTGATGGATCAGCAACAAACGCCGTATCCAATGGAGATGCTGGCATCCTGATTCAGTTCCCTGGGGGACATACAGCCACAGCCAATGTTGCCACAGGCAAGCACTGCACAAACTACAGGGCAGAAGCGGAAGCACTCATGCAGGCGGCCTCCATGGTACAGGATTCTCCAGACCCATGCTACCAAGTAGTCTTCCTCTCAGACGCCCTATCAGTCCTCCAGGCCCTAGAGAAAGGAAAACTCTCCCAGCTGACCAAAGCATTTCAGAGGGTCGGACAAACCAGAAGAGTTGTTCTCCAGTGGATACCAGCCCACTGTGGGATTCCAGGAAACGAAAGGGCAGACGAGCTGGCGAAAGAAGGAGCCCAGGAAGAACAACTTGAAAATAGTGTCAGCTATAGTGAGCGAAAGACCATCATCAAGGCATTGATGAGGCCGAGGACAAACAGAGACGACTACCACTTGATGTCCAGAGAGCAGCAGGTCGTCCTTATCAGGCTGCGCACCGGCCACAACAGGCTCAATGCTCACATGAACCGAAAGTACAGGCTGGCACCATCACCAACATGTGCATGTGGTCTGGAAGACCAAACAGCAGAACACGTACTCAAGAGTTGTCCCTCACATGAAGAAGAAAGGAAGAAAGTGTGGCCGTCACCAACTCCCCTGCAGACCAAACTATATGGCAGCCGCGACGAGTTGGAGAAAACGACGACATTCATTGCCCATACCGGATTGACCGTATAGCTGCTGCGAACGAGAGAAAAAAAATTGAGTGAAAGAAACATCGAGAGTTGAGAAGTCCGTGTGTCTCGTCTCTTTCGCGTTGCGTGCCCTGCTTTCCAAAGCTCCAGTTTTCCCACGCTGGATTCTGTGCATCTGATTCCATCCGTTTTCCATTCAATCATTTGTCTTGTGATCTGAAGAGCTGATGAAAATAGGTGAAGCCAAAGCCACAGTGTGTGGAGATGCATTGTATGTACCTTGCATCTGACGCCAGCGCACAAGGTATTTTTTCTATTAAAAAACCGGTGTATTGAAAATAACTGGGAGAGCAGCAGTTAGTGAGAACGGATAGGCAGACATCTTCTCCACTGGTTTTCGTTTTTCTCCGAGGCGTGTGGACCCCGCTGCCCTGACTTTCACTTTCCCCTCAGAGCCCCACAGCGTCAGTGTATCGCACACGCGTTTCCTGGGATCTTGGAAGCTGCAGACGTCTACTGCAGCAGAGGGGAGAGTGTGCTGGGACTGCCAGGACTGCAGACAGCTTTCTTCTCTGCTCTGTGCTTGCAGACCGTGGCCAGCCACTCCAGGAGATGGCGCTGGAGGACAGACTGCGGCTGGAGAGAAACTTCAGGTGCATGCTCGAAAACGTGCTGATGATACCCCTGGTGGACGAGCTGCGAACCAGCGAACTGCTGACGGAGGACGCACGTCAGTTCCTCCTGGAGGAACGCCTGCACCGCTCCCAGCGCACCGCCAGGCTGTGTGACGTCATCATCTCCTGGGGGGAAAAGGGCCTCCCTGCCCTCATCCGGGCACTACAGGATTCGGATCAGGGGCACGTGGCCATTGAACTCCAGAAGGGTGAGTGACATGTTCGTCTCTTTGTGTATGTGCGCGTGTTTATTTGTTTGTTTGTATTCTGTGTTTGTTTGTTTGTATCTGTGTTTGTGTGTGTAGGTGTGTTTGTGTGTTTCTGTGTGTGTATGTGTGCGTATGCGCGTACGTGTGTGTATGTGTGCGTTCATGTGCGTCTGTGTGTGTGTATATATGTGTGTGTGTATGTGTGTGTGTGTGTGTGCGTTTGTGTGTGTGTGTGTGTGTGTTTGTGTGTGTTTGTGTGTGTGTTTGTGTGTGTGTGTGTGTGTATGTGAGTGTGTGTGTGTGTGTGTGTGTGTGTGTGTGTGTGGTGTGTTTTGTGAAATATGATTCAATGCAAAAACTTGACTCGAATTGGAAGGATGGTACATGTACATCATAATATGGTTAACCGTAATGGGATACATGATTATGAATTCATAAGATATGATACGATACAAAATAACATGGTCAATGATGTGGTAAGATTTACAATATGAAACCATTTGAGATGATGTGAGACGATATGTGATGAAATGTAATGGTAGTAAATGTAACAGTGTGACGTAGTAAGGTGTGACGTGCAGTGGCGTTACATGCTGACGTGCTCCTCCACCCTGGCTGTCTGCCTCCACACGCCTTGCACAGTCTACAGGTCGTGGTCTGTCGGTCTGTGTGTCTGTGTGTCTGTCTGTATGTATGTGTGCTTGTGTCTGTCTGTGTGGCTGTCTGTGTGCCTGTCTGTCTGTCTGTCTGCTTGTCTGCGTGTCTGTCTGTGTGTCTGTGTGTCTGTCTGCCTATATGTATGTCCGTCTGTCTGTGTGTCTGTCTGTCTGTCCGTCCGTCCGTCCGTCTGTCTGTCTGTGTGTTTGTATGTCTGTCTGTCTGTCTGTCTGTCTGTCTGTCTGTCTGTCTGTCTGTCTGTCTGTGTGTCTGTGTGTCTGTGTGTCTGTATGTGTGTCTATGTGTTTGTCTGTCTGTGTGTGTGTGTCTGTCTGTGTGTCTGTCTGTGTGCCTGTCTGTCTGTCTGTCTGTCTGTATGTCTGTCTGTCTGTGTGTCTATCTGTCTGTTCTGTCTGTCTGTCTGTATGTCTGTCTGTGTGTCTGTGCGTCTGTGTTTCTTTGTGTCTTTGTGTATGTGTGTCTGTCTGTCTGTCTGTCTGTCCGTCTGTCTGTCTGTCTGTCTGTCTGTCTGTGTGTCTGTCTGTCTGTCTGTCTGTCTGTCTGTCTGTCTGTCTGTCTGTGTGTCTGTTGGTCTGTCTGTCGGTGTGTCCGTGTGTCTTTCTTGCTGCCTGCCTGCCTGCCTGTCTGTCTGTCTGTACGTTTGTCTGACTGTCTGACTGTCTTTGGAAGGAAGACAGAGACGCGTTGCTTCCCATCCACGTGCTGCTGCCACTCTGGTCTCTGTCTTGGTGCAGTGGACAGACGTGCTGGTTCTTTGCTTAAGGTTTCATGCCGCTGTTGCTCTCGATGTTGTTGCTGTTGTTGCTGCTGCTGCTGCTGCTCAGTTCACAGGAAATGCTCTTTTCCGTCGATGAAGGAAGTGACAACAGCAACAGCATCTGCTTCTTTTGGCCACTACCTACTCATCTCAATACAGAAAACGATGAATCAACTCTAGCACCTAAATCCGCCTCAGCCAGTCCTTTCAGACATCGCACTCCAGCGTGCTGCTGACAGTTCAAGGCCGGTCTCCTGAGGCGTGTTCAGCAGGAGGGCGAGTTATCGCGGTCTCTCGCGTGCACTCGCCAAGCCTTCCCTCCTGAACAGGTCAGCTCGCCGAAAGCTCGCGAACTGACCGCGATCCCATTTTTGAGTTAGCGCGCCTTGAAATCCAAAATGGCTTCCTCGGATACAATGCCGTGCGTGTTCGTCCGGCTAAACCTTGCCGACCACAACATGGGCAGAAGTTACACCATCCTGGTGCCGGATGATGTGAACGAAAGAGTAACAACAGGTAAGAATCATCGCTCTGTTCGTTTGGGTTCTCACCAGAGTCAATGTATTACGAAAACCTTTGGCGCTTTATGGTTTCTGCCAATCCTCCGCTTAACTCTACTAGTTTCTTAGGCCGAGTGACTATTACAATGAAAATACTCCAGTCAAGGATACTTTTGATTACGGTATGTGAAGTCTCTGTTGACATAAATCAATAAGAAAATTTATTACGACTGAAATTATTTCACTTCTTCATTGCTAATGAGTAAAGCAGTAAACTGACTGAAGGCAAACTGTCAACTTCTATGTAATTGTTTAAATAATATACATGTTGTACGTTCCTTGAGTTGGAGGCAGTATTACAATGTCCATAAATTGCAGATGATGCCCTGGCGCAGATAATATTCCAAGCTATCTCCAAGATGATGCCCCAGGATATGACGGCACAACATATGGATCTAAGTAAGTTGTTTTCAATTTATTGTTTATTACATGTACACGATCAATTTCAGCTCTGCTGCTTCTGTCAGTTAAACACTTGCAATGAAAAGTTTAGATGCACAGGCATCATGGTATTGTGTTTTCCTTTCACAGCCATGAACAGATACAGCAATAACCAAGTCATGAACCACAAAAGACATTCATGTTAGCTTCTCACAAACCATATCACTTAATCATTTCTAGGCTTTAACATCCTGTGGCGAAACTACACATGTACAGACATAACAGGAATCTAGATGAAAAGGAATTTCACAGGACATAAGTAAAAGCCGTTTCTGAAGACAACTGTCACATTGCTAATTCAATATTATGGTTTTCACGATGTTACAGGCGTTTGAGGGAGAAGGGAGGACAGGGAGATGGTATGGTAGTGGGGTGGAGGAATAGGATGAGGAGGAGTGTAAGGAAGAGAATGAGGATAGTGAAGATGAGACATGTAAGAAGCATGCAATCAAGCAAGCGTGTGTGTGTGTGTGTGTGTGTGTGTGTGTGTGTGTGTGTGTGTGTGTGTGTGTGTGTGTGTGTTTGGAGGTTTAGGGGAGGATATTAGTCTTTTTGGCACCTATAAAAGTGAAAACATAACCAAAAGGTCATGCACATTAATTTTGACTTCTTGTCCTTCTTTCTTTCACAGCTAGAAGTGGGTATGTAATTTCATACCCCTTCTGCTGGTAATAAATTTGGTTTGGATAATACGATTTTTATCATGCTTTCTTGCACATCACTGCTGCTTTTTATAAGTGTGATATTTTCACACTGGGTTTTTTGTGCCCTAGCCTTATTGCTTCATTGATTCATCAATTTTGTTCATTTGTGTGTGTGTGTGTGCTTGTCTCTTTTATGTTTGTATATGATTATGAGTTTCACCTTGGTTGTGGTTATATTCGGTCTCTGTTATGTGTTTCAAGCCTGATTTTACCTCTCCTAAAGTTCTCATGGAGGGTATTTTTTTTGCAGTAACTTGCAAATTTTACAGAATGGTTTGAGTACATTACTTAAGATAATTGACACAAGTTTATGGATTGCTTGCAACATGAGGTACCCTGTAACAATCTTTTTTCTATAAACTTTGTTCTTTTACTTTTGGAATATGTATCAGTTGTCATACACTCAGCTGTAATGCAATGACATTGTCATGACTTTGCCTAACATAATTAATTTCCTTATTTCAGCTGCAGCACAGTCTATTCATATTCTGAGAGGACTGGGCCTGTTTACAACCACAAACAGAGCATCTGAATCAGGTACTTGTCAAAAGTTTATGGCAATTATGTTTATATGCTACCATTATGCATTACACTATGACGGATGTACATGATTTCCAGCTTCAACAATGTGTTTGCATTTACTGATAAATTCCAACTGTACTCTTTCTACTAAGATCTTTAAATCACTTTCCTTGCATTTTTCAGAATTCGAGCAATCTTCCACTCAAGACTACTCACAGGATTTAGAAAACAGGGAAGAGCTTTCTCAAGTTGGAGTAACTGGCAATGGTAAGCCAAGAGTAAATTAAATTTCCATCATGGAAACAATTGTTCACCCACATATATTTGAGTCAATAATCTGATATGTGTATATGCATGACATAGGTTTTGTAATCTACAAGTGATATTTCAATTTGTTAAGTATATACAGTGTACATGCAACCCCATTTTTAAATTAAGCCTGTGATTTTTCCACCACAATTCCACTATTCAGCTGAGTAGCATCCTCATTTGTGGCAAAACATATCGTAGCTCGGCCGTTTCATTAAAAGATGAGCTGATATTTGCTACTTGTTCAGTATAATGACACATCTTTCCTCAATGTTTTCCAGCAGTACTGAATTTGCAAAATGTCATTTGAAAGGTATGCATGTGGCATTTTGATAGAAACTTCTCTTCCCTTTCAAATGCACAGATAGAGTCAGCTGGTCTCACCGTGCAGTACTGCTTTTGGTGAAGTTGTGGCGAAGCAGTCAAGCCCTGTTCACCAACAACTGCATCACCCAGAAGCAAGCTTGGAAAAAAGTTTCGGAGCAGATGATAGCCAAGGGGTTCACTTACAGTGGAGATGACTGCTACCGGAAATTCAAAAGCATGAGAGACAGGTTTGTCCATCTCGGATTTGTTCAAACATATAAGATTTTTAATAACAGTTGTGACCTCATAAAATAATTGGCATCTGTGCTGGAGAAATGGTTTCTTACTTGCTTTTGAAGGTTTAAAGAAAGGAAATCTCATGAAGTAGTTGTGACTAAAGGCTTTCTCCCAGTTCAACAACATTAAATAATGATTAGCTTTGTGTTGTTGCATGGAATCTATAAGTGTGGCTTAAACAGTGATGTATGTGTATTTGTGTACACTTGTAGGTACAAGCATATCAAAGACCACCAGGGCAAAACAGGACGGGGCAGGAAGCAGTGGACATACTTCCAGCTGATGGAGGAGCTGCTTGACAAGGATCCATCAGTGAATCCTGTCAGGCCTGTTTCATCTCTTGCGCTGTCCCTGAGCTCTGCTATACAGCTGCAGCAGCCACCTAGTCCTTTAGATGAACAGTCTCCTCCTGCCACTCCATTAGCACCAATGTCACAAACAGCACCTTCAGTGCCAAAGAAGAGAAAGCGTGCTGCACCAACACCTCCTGAGCCTGCCTGGTTTGCGAAATATCGTGAGGAGCAGTCGAGGCATGAGGAAAGGATGGCGATGGAAAAGGAAAGGATGGAGATGGAAAAGGAAAGGATGGAGATGGAAAAGGAAAGGATGGAGATGGAAAAGGAAAGGATGGAGATAGAGAAGATGAGGCTGCAGCTGGAAGCCAGAAGAGTACAGGCGCTAGAGACCTTGGCGAAAACAGAGCAGAAAGAAAAAGCACGAGTATTGTGCCCTGGGCAGTGCATCTGTTTAATGACACATCAGGACACCTAGTGCTAGGTATCAAAACTTTAATCTTGCATGAATTAATTCATTAAGAGGAAACACTATAAAAACAGTTAAAATGTCATTTTCTGGTGATTTTGACTCGCAAGCAGTTTTGAGTTGGTTCAACCCTCTGCAATGTAATTCCAATAGTCTCTCTATTTAAATCATGATAGAACACATGTGAAAATGTAAAAAAAGAGGCTTAAACCTCTAAGCATTTATGCCAGCAATATTGAAAATACATAAAAGATGGACAAAGCAAGTTTCCACAAGGTTTCTTTCCCCCCCATTTTCTCATAAACTACTTTTTGTGAACTTGAAATTATGCATAAAATATTTGGAGCATTGTGCAGATCTGTCATTTTCAGGTTGTGTTCTGTATGCATGTAGCAACATTTTGTCACATGGATTTGTGAAATGAGCCCCTAAGTCAGCAGCGATACATTAAACAGTTCTTTTGAGTAAATAAACTAAGTAAGTATACTTTTCAAAAGTATTTGGACTTTTCCCTAAAGGATGTGACAAGTTTAAATATTGACATGACAAATCTAAGGAAACGCAAAATTGTATTGTGCTCTATATAGATTCTGAACTGTATATTTTTGCAAAAGGACGACTGGGTGGTGGAGGAGGAGAAAAAGAAGGACGGGGTGGTTAAGAAGGAGGAGGACAAGGTGGTGTGCGAGGAGGAGAAGGAGGAGGAAAATTACGTGCTATTTAAATACATAACAGATGTCCTTCTTTTTTTACCATTACCATTTACCATTCATTAGCCATGTCTCCCGTTAAACAAGTTGTGATTGTGGGGTATTGTAAGCATCTGAAAGAAAAAGACTTGACCTCTGTAATAAACACATGAGTTATCTCCATTTTACATGTCTTTATTCATCTTTTTAAAGTACATATTATTTATGGTAATGGTTTATATGTGCTGTAGAAAATGATACTGAGTCATGTACCAAGTCAGACTGGGCACAGAAAGGTCTATATACGCCATGGAAAGTCATTTGATGGCTAACATGCCAGTGGGATTTGCACACAGCTGAAGTGTATGCTAAAGTACACACAACACATGCATACATTATGCTCTATACACCATGAAAAGTTATTTGATGGCTAACATGCCAGTGGGATTTGCACACAACTGAAGTTTATGCTAAAGTACACACAACACGTCCATACATTATGCTATATACACCATGAAAAGTCATTTGATGGCTAACATGCCAGTGGGATTTGCACACAGCTGAAGTGTATGGTAAAGTACACACAACACATGCATACATTATGCTCTAAACACCATGAAAAGTCATTTGATGGCTAACATGCCAGTGGGATTTGCACACAGCTGAAGTGTATGCTAGAGTACACACAACACGTGCATACAGTATGCTATATACACCATGAAAAGTCATTTGATGGCTAACATGCCAGTGGGATTTGCACAGATTTTGCACATGAAAGGTAGAAGCATTACAGGTAAAGTTTATTTAGATTGAGCCTGATGCGTGTTATCCCGGTAATTTATCGCCTTCTCTTGTTTGATTGTATTGTCATTTATATTTCGTGCTTTGCGCAGGTTTGATATGGTGTGTTAGCTTATCAGCGCAACGTTAGGTTTTGTGTTACTTTATTTCTAAGTGCAATTTGTGTGTATCTGTTAATCCTTATAGGTGTCACGTACTGGGGTTTTGTTTTTATGTGCCAAATAAACTGCAAACAGATGTAAATGTATTTACCCCTTTTCAGAATGTAGCGTGTTCTTTCTCTGTTTACTATAAAATCCTATTTTACACACTCACATCATTCAGCTGCAATCAGACAAAGAAAAATAAACAGTTGTTAACAATGTAATTATTTAATTATACAAAACATTAATTGTTGTAGTTCAATTAATCTCTGGCGATTTCCATCGCACTACCAAAACAGACAAATCTCTGGCGATTTCAATCGCACTACCAAAACAGACAAATCTCTGGCGATTTCAATCGCACTACCAAAACAGACAAATCTCTGGCGATTTCAATCGCACTACCAAAACAGACAAATCTCTGGCGATTTCAATCGCACTACCAAAACAGACAAATCTCTTTCCAAGTTCAGAACAATATAATAATAATAAAATGTGGTCTGTCACGTTTTGATTAGTCGTTACCGAATTAATGAGTGGCTATCAATTTATGGTGTGATTGTTCATCAGTCTCTATTTCTCATTGCGTCGGTGCCATGGACTTTTTTTTCTTCTCTTGACATTACACCTTACTCACGACCTTCCTGAAGGCGAATTGCAGTGGGTGTGCTGTCGTCCCCAATACATCCGTCGCTTTCCGCGGTGATGGTGTAAAGGAGGAGGACACTAAAGCCTCTGGCGACAGGTCCAGCACTGTTTTTCCATCACCGACGTTGCGACGCGTCCGCCGCAGTGATGTCTGGAGATGGGAGTGACTTTTGCTGAGGCTATTTCTCCAGCCTGGCAGCTGTACAAAAAGTTTCGTATCATTAGAGACTCATAATCAAATCCGAATTCTCCAATTCTCCTTGTTTGATAGCCACTCATTTCCTACCTTTTTCAGCTTACATTTTTTATAAATCCAAAATTCACTTTCACTCAACAATTTTCACATTCATTCTCCTATTATGTCTATGCTATGACAATATGCATTCAGCCCCAAATACTGAACAGCTAGAAAACACAGCATAGATCACATTTCATGATAACGGTTGACATGAGCCGTTGAATCACTGATTTCCAAAAAATCGTCTGTCTTTCAATACCATTAGTTTTATAAATTGCTATAATATTATGAACACATCAATCATTGCTCAACAATAGAAAGAACAAAATATGCACAATACCTGTACAAGACAGCTTTATCGATGAAGGCACGATGCAGCTCTTCATCTCAACGAGGTGCATTCCACCAAAGCACAATAGCCACTAATCTCGAATGCAAATGCAAATTTTATTACGTTGGCTAAATCAGCCTGACGTCACATGACGTTCCAATGCAAACAAACAGCACGTGGTCTGTCAAACTAAACCAGGCCACTCCAAGCATAAAAATCAATGTACAAATTATTTCAACAACAACCATTTTAATTCAACAAAATAATTAACTCTCCACTTGTCACATTACCCCCCCCCCCCCTTCGGAAAAAAAGAAACCGACCAAGGTTACTTTTTCCTACAACAGCTTTTTAGGAAAGAGCGGGTAACTATGTACAGGATACTTCATGAGGATTTGATTCAAGGAACCAACTGATCGCGATCCGCGCGCGACAAGAGATCCGCGAATACATTTTGCGTTCCTGGAAGTGGCTCAACGCGGAATCTGTACTCCTGCAACGACAGAGACCAACGCAAGATTCTTGAGTTTTTGAAACGACAGGTTTGAAGGTATGTCAGTGGCCTATGATCCGTCTGTAGAACAAACTCGACACCCCACAGGAACTTTGAGAACTTGTACACTGCCCACACAATTGCCAAACATTCTCTTTCGATGGTGCTGTAGTTCACCTCACGAGGCAACAACTTCCTGCTGGCGAAAGCGACTGGATGGAGTGTACCCTCCAAATCCTGAAGCAACACTGCACCCAAACCAACGGAACTGGCATCAGTGCGCAACACAAACTGTTGATCCAACCTCGGCAACCCCAAGATTGGCGCCTCCGAAAACACCTTTTGATGTTTGCAAGAGCCTCCTCACACGCTGGTGTCCAACGAATGGTTCTTCCACTGGTGTCTTTGGTCAAATCTGAAATCGGAGCAGTGAGAGTAGCAAACCCTGGCACGTATCTCCTGTAGAAACTGAGCAGACCCAAGAGTGAACGAACCTGCTTCTTGGTAGTTGGAGTAGGGATAGCCAGAATCTTCTGAACCTTCTTCTCCTCAGGCTTGAGAGAACCTTCTCCAACAACATGTCCCAAGAACTCCAAACTTCTGTACCCTGCAGAAATCTTTGAAGGTCTTGCAGTCAAATTGAATTGACTGAGCTTCTGCAAAACTCCACGAACATGCTCCAAGTGCTCTGAAAATGAACAACTGTGTACCAAAATGTCATCAAAGAAGTTCATGCCGGAAACCTCCTCAAGACACAACATCCGCATCATGCGTGCGAAGACTGCCGGAGCTGACACAAGCCCAAAAGGCATTCGAATCCACTGGAACAAGCCCATGTGAGTTGCGAAGGCGGTCTTATGCCTATCCACAGGATTGACCACAATCTGCCAATATCCCTTTGAAAGATCAATGCGAGTGAAGTAGGAAGAATCAGCCAATCTAGTGAACAACTCATCAACACATCAGGAATGGGTTCTGCGTCAAAGATTGTTATCTTGTTCAACATTCTGTAGTCAATGCAGAATCGACAAGAACCATCCTTCTTCTGCACAAGAACAACTGGGGATGAATATGCGGATTTTGACTTTTCTATGACACCCAAGTCCAACATGGTCTGCAATTCCCTCTCCACAACTCGCTTGGAAGAAAAAGGAAGATCGTACGGACGGCGACGTACTGGCACATCCGATGTGAGATTGACGTCAAGGAAAAGATTGCCATTGAATGTACCAGGTTTCGTTGTCAGAATGTCAACAAACTCTGAGAAAACACCTCGAAGAGATTGACTTTCCACCTGTGACAACTTCTCGTCAAAATCAATGGATGTGACATCTTCGTCCGCCATGGAAGAAGACATGGGAATGGGAAGGGTGGGAAGAGATGAAAACTCACATTCCTCCTGAACAACAGCTATGGACGCGCACACTGGTAAAGCAACTTTCTGAGGACCATAGACTGGCAGAACAGAATCAGAAACATCCTTCTGAATGTCCTCAGATGGAGTCCACGTGGTAATTGACTCCCACGGAATAGCATCACCTTCAACCACCACTGAACCACTGTCCTCAACTCCAACTGACACATCAACATCCCGTCGAAGATACTGCTTGAGCATGTTTGCATGAAAAATCTTCGAATGTCCCTTGACCAAAATCTTGTAGTCAGGATGAAGACACTCCTGAACACGGTAAGGTCCCGACCATGTCATCAAAAGCTTGTTGGAATCCGTAGGCAAAAGAACCAACACTTCATCACCAATGGAGAAAGAACGTGCTCTGGCACGCTTGTCGAAGTGCTTCTTGCTCCTGGTGGACGCAAGAGAAGAATGCTCTTTTGCCAACTGACAAGTTTCCGCAATGATGTTCTTGAGCTCGAACAAGTAGGCATACACAGGTTTTGCCTCAGAATCATCGGCCGTCTGATCCTGAGTCCAAGAATCCGCAAGAAGAGCAACAGGTCCTCTCGGAGTACGACCTAACATGAGCTCAAACGGACTGAAACCTGTACTCTCGGACGGTAACTCTCTGCAAGCGAACAGAAGAGCTGGCAAGTAGCGATGCCACGCCTTTGGCTGAGCATGAACAACCTTTTTCAACATAGCCTTCAGTGTTCCATGGAAACGTTCCACTGTACCATTAGACTGAGGATGGTAGGGTGAAGTTCTGATAGCTCTAGTCCCACACAATGCATGGAACTGCTTCATGAGATCTGAATTGAACTGTGATCCTTGATCAGACAGAATCTCATTGGGAAACCCTAACCTTGCAAAGATCCCCATGAGAGCCTCAGCGATATCCACAGAAGTGATCCTCTTCAACGGTACTGCCTCTGGAAAGCGGGTTGACAAATCAATCAACGTCAAAATGAACCTGTGCCCTTCCTCAGACGGAGGAGAGATAGGACCAACCAAGTCAATCGCCACCTTTTGAAAAGGAGTACCAATAGCCGGCATGCACTTCAAGGGCACCGGCGGAATCTTCCCCTTGGAAACAGTCTTCTGGCAAATATCACATGTCTGGACATACCTGGTGACATCAGCAGAAACACCCGGCCAAAAAAACTTCGAAAGAATTCTCGACAACGTTCTGCGAACACCACAATGGCCAGCAAGCAATTGATCATGAGAAATGGTCATGACCGAGGGCCGCAGTTTCTGTGGTACTGCCACTTGATGAAGCACCTGTCTCGATTTCGAAAATCGACGATACAACGCACCTTCCTTCTTGTAGAAACTGTACGAGGCGGTCCCAACATCCTTTGTCTGACCACTCTCAGCCAATTCCCAACATGCCTTCAAAGTGGGATCCTGCTTCTGCAACTTGATCAGTTCATCCCGAGTAACAGACAAATCATCAGACACCTCCACCAACGGCTTATGTGGGAGATCCGCCTTCTTAGCTTGAGCCCTCGTGGTTACAGCTGCAACCATCTCAGATGTAGGGTGCACCGACTGACTGACTGGAACACCTGGAATGTTCCCAATGATGAGATCAGCAACAGGGTCTTCAAGAACACAGCAAATCAACTCTCCAGAAAAATAAGGAGACTGAACAACAACTTTTGCCTGGTGGTAACTAGTGATCTCTCCACCAAACGTCCTACACCTCACTTCACCATCCACATATTGACTGCTATCCACAAGACGTTTCCTCACTCCACAGACAGTTGCTCCTGTGTCCCTCAACACAGAACATGCAGAACCATTGACTTGACCCTCTTCAAGAAACAGCCCTCCACTGACAGTCACTGAACAAACCACATCTGGCACAACTGAATGTCCATGCTGCGTTTGAGAACTCCCAGCGGATGTCTTCATAACAATGAACGGGCAAGTTTTCCTCACGTGACCACCAATACCACAAACAGTGCAAGGATTGGAACTTTGTTTCATAGGACACTGACGCGGACTATGACCTTTTCCATCACAAAGTGGACATGTTTCAAAATTTGAATAAAATGAGCCCCTTCCTTGGTCTCCACGACCGCGCCTGTCAACGCCCCACGCTCTAGGTGACTGATCGTTTCCAGCTGCATTTGTTTCATGACCTTGAACACCCCTACCAAAACCTCCCCGATAGCGATTTTTTCGGCGTCCAAAATTCTGACGGTTATCACGAGAACCCTGATTGTCCCAAAAATTGAAAGCAGCATTCGCGGTTGGTCCTTCCTGGACTGAACCAACAGACCCAAAAATGGTAGTAGCAAGCTTTCGCGCCAAGTTTTTTCCGGGCCTTGCCAAACGATAGCTTTCAGCAGCTTGAACCATTTGATCAAGCGTAGTCAAACCTCTTTCTCGAATGAAAGTCGCAAGCTCTGCTGAAACACTCTCCAAGAATTGTTCACCCAAGATGAGATTGGTGATATCTTCAAGGTTCCTTGTAACCCCTGAAAGAGCAACCCATCTATCAAACAATCTTGTGAGCTCAATGCCAAACGTCTGAAATGGCTCGTTGGAATCTGGTCTGACTTCACGAAACTTTTTCCTGAAAGTCTCTGATGTGAACTGAAATTTCTTCAAGAGGTTTTCTTTCAGTACGTCATATGTCACTGGGCCCCTGGCAGAAAGACTATGCAAAAGACTCAGTGCATTTCCTTCAAGAAGTGCGGACAAGAAAGTAACCCACTGATCCTGTTTCCAGTTCAATGATGTGGCATGAGTTTCAAACCGGTAAAGGTATGAATCAATATCATCTTGTTTTTCTTTGAAAGGGGGAAGCTTCGGGTAAACAGGTCTCGCGCCTACAGAATCCCTATTTCGATTCTCCCAACTAGCACTAGACTGTACCCCAGCCTCTATCTCCCTATGTCGAAGTTCAATTTCTTTCTGTTTTGTTTTCTCTCGCTCTTCAATTTCCACCTGCTTTGTTTTCTCTTTTTCATGTTCAATTTCAATTTCCCTCTGTTGAAGCTCAATTTCTTTCTGTTTTGTTTTCTCTTCTCTTTCCTTTTGTCTTTCTAGGCG
>JAWQFJ010013335.1:70000-72891 GCA_034096865.1 Theodoxus fluviatilis | reverse complement strand
TTTTTCAGAGTTTTTTTTCCCTAGCTGTTCTTCACCCTGAATAAATTATGCCTAGGCAGTACTGTATCATAAACACTTTTGTTTGACATTTTCCTTCTAGTGCATGTGTGCTACTCCTATTTCTTGAATGCTACTCCAAAAAGCTCTGGATGCTACTCTTTGGCATGATGGTGGGTTGGCAGCTCTGTAAATGACATTATGTTTTGTGCTGCTCCATATATTGTATTATTTTGAGGGCAACTTGCGGTTGCAATACATGTGCTCATTGAATGCGTGGTGTTGCCGTTGTTGCTGTGTGTTTTTGTGACGTAACTGTAAATTATATGCAGGCCATGCGGCATGTGCCTTTTATGTCCTGCTAGATGAAAATTGTCTACGCGTTCAAAGTTGGTCACTGGAAACACTCGAAATGTGAAATGTGAGAAAACAAGGGAGATCATTTGATTTTGAGTTTCTCACTTTATACCAACTTTGAATTTGCCAATCTTGGCCTTGTTATCATATTCAATATCGCATACAATTCCTACTTTGTATGCTTTGTTGTTTTATTTTTCTCGTCTGGAAATGTTTCTTGTGACTGTGTGCTTCAAGTGTAATGATCAATGAATAAAACAGAATGGTCAAAGAGAATGCCTGTACAAATAGTGTTTCAAGAAAAAGTAGGTCCAATATTCTCTCATACTTAAAACGGGAGCCATTAATGCAGGTTCCAACACAAAAATGTTTTATTGAGAAACTTCATGGAGATTGCAGAAAAACTAATATTTACACAGTCCCTAGTCAATCAGCAAACAACTAGTCTCTTGACACACATTAAATTCAAACATTTACAAACCACTCATAATAACTGAATAAGCAATCTTGATTCACCCGACACTAGTACTGTGTTTCTGGTCCAGAAGCTTTTAGCATTAGATTTATGGTAGATTACATGTACATGTTTGTATACTGAATCACAACAACAACCAAACAAAAACACTGGTCATGAATAGATGGATCAGATGTATTCATCACAACAAAACGTTTCCACTAATTTGTTGACAAGAGGAGTACAAAGATTGCAGAAAAACAGTCCTTAGTCACACTAGTACTACAAACAACTAGTCTGTTGACACTGTTGAGCTGTCAACTTATCACTTCATTTGTAATAACTCACAATGAGCAATCTAGATTCACCTGACGCTACTATTGTGTTTCTGGTTCAGAATCATTTAGCACTAGATCAAGCTTACATGTACATGTACGTAGATTGAATCAATCATTGAATCACACACACGCAAATAAAAATGAATTAAAAATAAAATACTGGTCACGTATAGATAGATGTATTCATCACAACAGAACGCTTCCAACAATTTCTTGACAAAGGAAGTACAAATTGTCAAAAGTATTTGGAATAGTTGCGGAAGAAAAATTCTTCCAGCACAGCCATCCTGTGGAAGTCAGAATGGAAAGCTTGCAGCCTCTCCAGCATCTCGGAGATGAACTCGTCATCCCTGCTTACTGGGATGATTTTGAAGTCTTCGAAGGTGAAGACACAGAAATGTGCCAGCTGCACCTTCTCCCCCACACAGAACATCTGTCCCTGCACTTGAAAAAAGTACTCATGGGTTTTCTTCAGCCCCAGACTACCATTCTCACTGGTAATGTACGGCACAGTCTTGGGTGTGATCATCATGTGTCTGGCAGTGTACGGACACTTGACCTCTAGCACCACCCTGTCGTTGACGACTCTGTCTGGCGTGCTGGCAAGGAAGGGCAGTTCCTTCGATATGAACAGACCACACTTCTGGGTCTGGCACCCTGTTTCTCGTTCGTACCGCTGTACAGCAACATCTTCGTACATACGGCCATGGGTGCAGGCAGCGCTCGAAAACTGCCTGTTCAGCACAAAACGCTCAGCTGTTTTCTTCTTGTCAGCCCTCTCAGTCAGTTTGCACACCGTCCCGAACTGAGATGAGCACAGTCGTTTCTGTCGCTCGCTTCGCCAAAGTTTCACATTGTCCCTTGTGTTTCTTTCAATACTGTTTCTCTCTTCCTCTGTGACAGTTGTCAGACCAGATGATGCAAGGAAGTGGTCTGCAGGTGACATCTCCATGTAGTCGTGGTCATTGTTGAAGGCGTAAGGGTTTGCAGGTTTCACAATCTGCATGATTGGTGTGTCTCCAAAGGCCCTGGAATTTATCAGGGAATTCTTAAAAAAGTCTTGGTAGGCCTTGTCCCCACGGAAGCTGGCTGGTCGTGGGTCGAAGTCCAAGTTCTCCGACAGAGCCAGTTTAAGCTGCTCTGCCTTGACAGGAGATCCCAGGTGCTTCTTGGCTTTGTGGAAGGTCTGCAGCTGCTGCGTGCACGTTTCCAAGGTTTTGAATGCCTTTGATTCCGCAAACTCCGTCAGCCCAAACAGGATACAGCAAACATGTTTGCAGTGAGCAGAGGGGCCCATGCCCGCAGCACATTCACACTGGGACTCCAGAACAATGGCTTCAGGAGACAGCAGCAGGTCGACAACATAAACCACAGTAGCTCTCATCTCCGCTCGGATCTCTGCCTTGAAGTGGGTGCCGCGGTCAGTGGAACAGAACCTGATGTAGTTGACATAGTTATCATTATACATGTTCCTCGCTTTTGTGTCCAGCTTCTTTTCTCTGATGCTGAGGAATCGCTCCACACTAGACATCTTCAGCAGGGGCACCTTCATCTCAGCATGCAGATCTCTGTAAACACACATAAAAAACAAAACAAAACTTAGTAAAATCTATGGTGCATGATACTTAATGCATTTCATGTCATATATCAGTAAACTATTACATAATATTTTCCTTAAAAATAAAGGTTAAATGTAACTGTTTGACTATGTATAAAAATAGATTTGAGGTGTCAACTACTGACAA
>JAWQFJ010013335.1:62500-65000 GCA_034096865.1 Theodoxus fluviatilis | reverse complement strand
GAGCACTTTTGAACTGGGGCAGAGTGTCAGAATGACGGACTGAGAGAGGGAGACTATTCCAGGTTACAGGTCCGATATAGGAGAAGGCACGCTGTCCTTGAGTTTTCTTATTACGGCGGGGGACCTTGAGCATTCTAGAGTCAGCAGCTGAGCGTAGAGATCTGGAGGGCGTGTAGACTGCAAGAATTTCTGTAAGAGCGTGTGGTGCGGTGTTGTCGATGGCCTTGAAGCACAAAGTAGCAAGTTTATAATCTATCCTCTGAGAGATGGGGAGCCAGTGAAGTGTATGTAGGAGTGGAGAGACATGGGTACGCTTGGGACATCGAAAAACTAGCCTAGCAGCGCAATTCTGAACTTTCTGGAGTTTGTTAAGCAGAGTGTCAGGGATGCCAGCGAGAAGAGAGTTTCCATAGTCGAGACGAGACAGAACAAGTGATGTGATGAGCGTTTTGGTGGCCTGCTGAGAAAGATAATGACGAATGGTACTAATTTTCCTTAGCTCGTAATATGCTAACTGACAGACTTTGTTGACATGAGATCTCATTGACAGATCATCGTCAAACATGACGCCTAAATTTCTAACAGACTGAGAGAAGACGATGTCACTGTGACCAATGGTTAGTTTGAGGGCCTGATCCGATTCGCCTCCGCCGCCCACCAGAAGTGCTTCAGTTTTTGAGTCATTGAGTTGGAGCTTGTTCAGGGTCATCCACCGTTTCACGTCAGAGATACAGTGTTCGCTGGTAGAAAGAAGAGAGTGGATTTGACTGATATGGGAGGAGTTGTGGAGCTCGGTATCATCAGCAACTTCATTGTGAGAGACTGAATGACTGTCAATTACACTGGAGAGTGGTTGGGTGTACAGTAGAAACAGCAGAGGACCCAGAACAGAGCCCTGAGGGACTCCGTACTTGAGAGGTATAGGATCAGAAGCAAAACCCGAGATCGAAACAGTCTGTCTACGTTCTGAGAGATATGAATGCAGGAAAGCGAGTGCTGAGTTCTCAATGCCAAAAATGTTTCTAAGACGGGTGAGAAGAATTCCATGGTCTATTGTGTCGAACGCGGCACTCAAGTCCAACAGAGTAAGAAGAGAAACTTTGAAATTATCAGAAGCAACGAGAATATTATTTAGAACACGGAGCAGAGCTGTTTCGGTGGAATGATGAGCACGGTACGCGGATTGAAAACGGACCAAAAGGTCATGCTTGGACACGTGCTCCAGCAGCTGCTGCAAAGCTAACTTCTTTAACAATTTTGACAAAAAAGAAAGATTGGAGACTGGTCTATAATTATTTTGTTTGGATTTTCAGTTTAAAAAAAAACAACAAAATCTGCCATGTGTGAAAATGTCCGCGAGAAGAAAAAAAAATCATTTGCTGTTTTCAGCGCGGAGCGATAGTTCTGACAAAACCTGTCCTCGCCCAAACATTTCGTGGTGGTACAGTTCTTTCACACCTTAATAGCTGTCCTGTAATCTGAGTCACGGTTTTTTTTTTGGCCAGGGATGAACAAGTCAGCGAAGCCAGTGTGCCAGAGGGCATGGGTATGCCTTGAGCATGTCTTAACTCATGGTAAGGCGCTATATAAATCCACACATTATTATTATTATTAACTCCTGAGGAGAGAAACAGCTGCAAGGGGCGAGTCATGTGACCGGGTTGAGGTGTCATGTGAAACAAAGGAAGCCTGTGGTCTGTCACCAAAGACGCCCCTAATTTGCTTTAGTTCAGGAAACCCCGAAGTTGATCCCAGGGCGCCTCAGAGGTGGTGTGATGTGCAAGTTGCAAAAAGTAACACCTCTCACCCCCGCCAGCTTAGGTGTCCGTAACCAAGTCCCGCTTTTTGTACTAAAATAAATAAATGAATAAATAAATAAATAAACAAACAAACAAACAAACAAACAAGCAAGCAAGCAAGCAAGCAAGCAAGCAAGCAAGCAAACAAGCAAGCAAACAAGCAAGCAAACAAACAAATAAATAAATAAAAATAGATAAAGATAGATAAAGATAGATAAAGATAGATAGATAGATAGATAGATAGATAGATAGATAGATAGATAGATAGATAGATAGATAGATAGATAGATAGATAGATAGATAGATAGATAGATAGATAGATAGATAGATAGATAGATAGATAGATAGATAGATAGATAGATATATAGATAGATAGATAGATAGATAGATAGATAGATAGATAGATAGATAGATAGATAGATAGATTAGATAGATAGATAGATTAGATAGATAGATAGATAGATAGATAGATAGATAGATAGATAGATAGATAGATAGATAGATAGATAGATAGATAGATAGATAGATAGATAGATAGATAGATAGATAGATAGATAGATAGATAGATAGATAGATAGATAGATAGATTTGATAGATAGATAGATTTGATAGATAGATAGATTTGATAGATTTGATAGATTTGATAGATTTGATAGATTTGATAGATTTGATAGATTTGATAGATTTGATAGATTTGATAG
>JAWQFJ010013335.1:32500-52500 GCA_034096865.1 Theodoxus fluviatilis | reverse complement strand
GCGGAATCGTCTCTTGTTCCCACATCAGGAGAAATAACTGGTGGAGTCTTTCAGTCAGGGCTGTTCCCCCCTCCTTGTAGACCTCAGCTGGGATGGCGTCTGAACCAGGTCTGAACACATACGCACACACACACGCACACACACATACACACGCACACACACACACACACACACACACGCATACACACACACCCGCACGCACACACACACGCACGCATGCACGCACGCACACATACACACACGCACGCAGGCACACACACACACACACATACACATGCGCACACGCACGCACGCAAGCACTCAGGCACGCACGCGTGCACATACGCACACACACACACATACACACACATACGCACGCACACACGCACACACATACATACGCATACACACCGCACGCGCACACACATACACATGCACACACACACACATACACACACACGCACACATACGCACGCACACACACACGCACGCTGGCGCGCACGCACGCACACACACGCACGCACGCACACACACACATACACGCACGCACGCACACAAGCACTCACACACGAAAGCAGGCACGCACGCACACGTGCACACACGCACGCGTGCACACACGCACGCGTGCACACACACACGCACGTACACGCGCGCGCGCGCGCGCACACACACACACAGACATACACGCAAACACTCACACACAGACACACTCAAAACACACACGCGCGCGCGCACGGGCGCGCTCTCACGCACAAGCATACACACAGAGAAAAAAAGTCCCCTTCATATCGGCATTGCCATTTCATATAAAGATCATTTTATCCTTTCTTTTTTACATTAAATGAGCACTTCTTAATTGAAATAACAGAGTAACATTAAGATATCGGTTGCAATAGTAATTACGACAAATACAGAAGTATCTCATTTCATGGTAAGAGAAATATATAAGCACAGAAAAAGGAAAATCTGAAAGTTGTTTTGCTTTAATTAATTATTCAGGTGAAATGTATCAGTGATTTATAGTTTTCGCTGTTTAGGGCTAATTTATCTTCTCTCCCTTGTATGTGTCTTATGTAGCTTTGGTATGTAGAGCAGATCTGCTCAAGGTAGTAATGTTGTATACCAATAAAATCAGAATTGAATGCACTTTCATATGATCTAAAATAGTTTGCATTTTTGTAAGATGCAGGTAAGATGATCTTTCATTTTGTCAATAAAAATGTATTTTGAAGCCAAAAAATATTAAAATGAAAAATTCAAAAGGGATATCATTTTCAGTCGTTATCTTATTTCTTGAGAACAGGTTGGTTTCATAAGGAATAATTAGTTGTGCACTAAACATTCAGATCTGAGCACATTTCTTCAGCATTTGCAGGTATTAGAACTGATTACGTAACATAAGTAATAATTTGTAAAGAATGAAAAGAATCTTAGGAACTGCTGTCAAAATAGTTTTACAAACAAAAAAACAGTCTAACGGTGTTCTAAGATTATGACTATTTCGACTAATTATCAATTACACTGAGCTGCAGGTGACAAGATACAAAACAATCATGACTACAGGTGAGAAAAGAATGGCCAGGTGAGATGAGGAAAAACAGTTTCAACTGTTAGTAAGGAAGTCCAAGAGACAGTTTTTGTCTTCTTGTAGACAAAAGTGTGTGTTATAAATTAAGCATTTTGTCCCAGTTTTCATTTCTACATGCTTGTCTGTCTTTGTAGCATTTTGTGCACTTTCTTTGTATCACTGTCACAACTAATCGGGGTGGTGGTGGATAATTTCTAAATGGAGACTATAAACGAGCTATTTCTACTGATATTGCGTGACAGAGAGCTAACGAAGGGCCAGGATTTAACCGCAGTATAGTTCAAAACTTTGTGTCCTTACAATTCCTTGTTTGCACCGGAAGTGCAGACAGGTGAAGTACCCGGATGTGATCAAGCCAGCTGCAACACGCCATTCACATGGTCATTCCACCGAGGTACATGATGTATTGCCTGAAATGTGAAACGTCGTTAAACAGCACTCTGCCTCGACCACGGGGCGATAAAATGGAATGTCCTTTTCAAACACTCGTTTGCTTCGTGTCGTGTCCGGGGTATTGTGGCGAACTTAGTGGCGCGAGGTGCGGGTAAAGTAGACAGGCATTTCCTGTGATTTTTGACAAGGGCAGAGGGCCTTTGTAGTGGTGACCGAGCTTCTCTTTCCTTCCTTCCTCCACTTCCACACTCATCATTACCGCCATCGCTACAGTCATCACCGTCACCGCCATCGCTACAGTTATCACCGTCACCACCATCACTACCGCCATCCCTATCGTTACCACCACCACCGCCACCTCCACCACCACCACCACAACCGCCACCACCACCTACACCACCACCTACCACCACCACCACACCACCACCACCTCCACCACCACCACCACCACCACCTTCACCACCACCACCACCACCATTTGTTTTGCAAGTTGCACCGAGGGACCCTTTGCGTGCAGATGACACGGCGCTGCGAGGCAGGGTGGATGTAGGCAGGGTGGATGTAGGCAGGGTGGATGTAGGCAGGGTGGATGTAGGCAAAATGGATGTAGGCAGGATAGATGTAGGCAGGGTGGATGTAGGCAGGGTGGATGTAGATAGGGTGGATGTAGGCAGGGTGGATGTAGGCAGGATGGTTGTAGGCAGGATGGATGTAGATAGGGTGGATGTAGGCAGGATAGATGTAGGCAAGGTGGATGTAGATAGGGTGGATGAAGGCAGGGTGGATGTAGGCAGGGTGGATGTAGGCAGGGTGGATGTAGGCAGGGTGGATGTAGGCAGGATAGATGTAGGCAGGGTGGATGTAGATAGGGTGGATGTAGGCAGGGTGGATGTAGGCAGGGTGGATGTAGGCAGGGTGGATGTAGGCAGGGTGGATGTAGGCAGAGTGGATGTAGGCAGGGTGGATGTAGGCAGGATGGATGTAGGCAGGGTGGATGTAGGCAGGGTGGTTGTAGGCAGAGAGGATGTGGATGTAGGCAGGATGGTGTAGGCAGGGTGGATGTAGGCAGGGTGGATGTAGGCAGGGTGGATGTAGGCAGGTGGTGTAGGCAGGTGGATGTAGGCAGGGTGGATGTAGGCAGGTGGATGTAGGCAGGGTGGATGTAGGCAAGGTGGGTGTAGGCAGGGTGGATGTAGGCAGAGTGGATGTAGGCAGGGTGGATGTAGGCAGGATGGATGTAGGCAGGGTGGATGTAGGCAGGGTGGATGTAGGCAGGGTGGATGTAGGCAGGGTGGATGTAGGCAGGGTGGATGTAGGCAGGGTGGATGTAGGCAGGATAGATGTAGGCAAGGTGGTTGTAGGCAGAGAGGATGTAGTGGATGTAGGCAGGGTGGATGTAGGCAGGGTGGATGTAGGCAGGATGGATGTAGGCAGGGTGGATGTAGGCAGGGTGGATGTAGGCAGGTGGATGTAGGCAGGGTGGATGTAGGCAGGATAGATGTAGGCAAGGTGGTTGTAGGCAGAGAGGATGTAGGCAGGATGGATGTAGGCAGGGTGGATGCAGGCAGAGTGGATGTAGGCAAGGTGGTTGTAGGCAGAGAGGATGTAGTGGATGTAGGCAGGATGGATGTAGGCAGGGTGGATGTAGGCAGGGTGGATGTAGGCAGGGTGGATGTAGGCAGGGTGGATGTAGGTAGGGTGGATGTAGGCAGGGTGGATGTAGGCAGGGTGGATGTAGGCAGGGTGGATGTAGGCAGGGTGGATGTAGGCAGGGTGGATGTAGGCAGGGTGGATGTAGGCAGGGTGGATGTAGGTAGGGTGGATGTAGGCAGGGTGGATGTAGGCTGGGTGGATGCAGGCAGGGTGGTTGTAGGCAGTCAGGATACAGGCAGGATGGATACAAGAAGAATGAATGTAGGTAGGGTGGATGTAGGCAGTCAGGATAAAGGCAGGATGGATACAAGAAGGATGAATGTAGGTAGGGTGGATGTAGGCAGGGTGAATGTAGACAAGGTGGAATTTAGTCAGGGTGGAATTTAGGCAGGGTGGATACAGGCAGGGTGGATGTAATCAGGGTGGAATGTAGGCAGGGTGGGTGTTTGCAAGGTGGATGTAGTGGATGCAGGCACGGTGAATGCAGGCAGGGTTGAAACAGGCAGGGTGGTTGTAGGCAGAATTAATGTAGGCAGGATAGATGTAGGCAGGGTGGTGTGATGGGGGAAAGTGGGTTTTCGGAAGTATCTCACATGAGAGAGGCTTGGATTTTGCTGGTTGATTGTCCAGCGACTGTATAGGAATTGAAATGGAAGGTTGGACTGAGTAGAAATTGAGTTCTGACCTGAGGTGGTGAGCGGTGTGCGCTCTGAGATCTGAATAGTGGTGAGAAAAGTTAGGTCGTGAGTTGGTTGTGAGAGGATGGCTATGTTAGAGAGAGGAGGAAGATAGCGATAAGTCTGCCTACAGTCCGCCTACAGTCTGCCTACAGTCCGCCTACAGTCCGCCTATAGTCCGCCTACAGTCTGCCTACAGTCTGCCTACAGTCTGCCTACAGTCTACCTACAGTCTGCCTACAGTCTGCCTACAGTCCGCCTACTGGGAGGAGAGAGGAGAGATTGGGCTGCTGGCAGTCTGCCTACAGTCCGCCTACAGTCCCCCTACTGGGAGGAGAGAGGAGAGATTGGACTGCTGGCAGTCTGCCTACAGTCTGCCTACAGTCTGCCTACAGTCTGCCTACAGTCCGCCTACAGTCCGCCTACAGTCTGCCTACAGTCTGCCTACAGTCCGCCTACAGTCCCCCTACTGGGAGGAGAGAGGAGAGATTGGGTTGCTGGCAGTCTGCCTACAGTCTGCCAACAGTCTGCCTACAGTCTGCCTACAGTCCGCCTACTGGGAGGAGAGAGGAGAGATAGGGCTGCTGGCAGTCTGCCTACAGTCTGCCTACAGTCTGCCTACAGTCTGCCTACAGTCCGTCTACTGAGAGGAGAGAGGAGAGATCGGTCCGCCTATGGAGTGAGAGGAGAGGGGAGAGATTGGTCCCCACACTACAGAGAAGCAGACGAGGAGAAGAGAGAAGCAGACGAAGAGAAGAGATCGGCTCCACAACCACAGCAGACGGGCAGAGAGAGAGAGAGAGAGAGAGAGAGAGAGAGAGAGAGAGAGAGAGAGAGAGAGACAGGCAGAGAGCGGACAGAGGTGGAAGGTTGGTGCGAACGTTTATACGGGTCGATAGTTTTATTTGTCAAGGGCTGACATACGTGCTTTTATGTTTTATAATAAAAGACTGACCGATATTTTACTTGTGCTGCTGTGCTTTTTCCTTGTTCCCATCGGGAGTGGAGTAGAGGACGAGTAGATGTAAATTTTATAAGAAAGTGAGGGTCATTGAGGATGGTGTGGTTGTGACAGATACAATGTAACATTCTTTTTATTTATATTTTTATTTTCTACCCCTGTTACGAGCCTGTTTTATGCTAAAACTATAAAGATCTGCAAGTAACCATGGGACCTTGTTAGTTCGTTTGTGCATCCCCGTAACTGGTGGATATAGTCAGGGTGGATGTAGGCAGGGTGGATGTAGGCAAGGTGGATGTAGTCAGGATGGTTGTAGGCAGGGTGGGTGTAGGTCGGGTGGATGTAGGCAGGGTGGATGCAGACTGTGGATGTTGGCAGGGTGGATGTAGGTAGGGTGGATGCAGACTGTGGATGTTGGCAGGGTGGATGTAGGCAGGGTGGATGTAGGCAAGGTGGATGTAGGTCGGGTGGATGTAGGCAGGGTGGATGCAGACTGTGGATGTAGGCAGGGTGGCTGCAGGCAGGGTGGATGTAGGCAGGGTGGGTGTAGTGAATGTAGGCAGGGTGGATATAGTCAGGGTGGATGTAGGCAGGGTGGATGTAGGCAGGTGGATGTAGGTAATGGTGGATGTAGGTAGGGTGGATGTAGCCAGTGTGGATGTAGGCTGGATGGATGTAGGCAGGGATGGCAGGGTGGATGTAGGCAGGGTGGATGTAGACTGGTGGATGTAGGCAGGGTGGATGTAGGCAGGGTGGATGTAGGCAGGGTGGATGTAGGCAGGTGGATGTAGGGTGATGAGGCAGGGTGATGTAGGCAGGGTGGCTGTAGGCTGGGTGGATGTAGGCAAGGTGGGTGTAGGCAGGGTGAATGTAGGCAGAGTGGATGTAGACAGAGTGGTTGTAAACAAGGTGGATGTAGGCAGGGTGGATGTAGGCAGGATAGATGTAAGCAGGGTGGTTGTAGGCAGGGTGGATGTAGGCAGGGTGGATGTAGGCAGGGTGGATGTAGGCAGGGTGGATGTAGGCAGGGTGGATGTAGGCAGGGTGGATGTAGGCAGAGTGGTTGTAAACAAGGTGGATGTAGGCAGGGTGGATGTAGGCAGGGTGGATGTAGGCAGGGTGGATGTAAGCAGGATAGATGTAAGCAGGGTGGTTGTAGGCAGAGTGGATGTAGGCTGGGTGGATGTAGGCAGGGTGATGTAGGCAGGGTGGTTGTAGGCAGGTGGATGTAGGCAGGTGGATGTAGGCAGGGTGGATGTAGGCAGGGTGGATGTAGGCAGGGTGGATGTAGGCAGGGTGGATGTAGGCAGGGTGGATGTAGGCAGGTGGGTGTAGCAGGTGGATGTAGCAGGTGGATGTAGGCAGGGTGGATGTAGGCAGGGTGGATGTAGGCAGGGTGATGTAGGCAGGGTGGTTGTAGGCAGGGTGGATGTAGGCAGGGTGGATGTAGGCAGGGTGGATGTAGGCAGGGTGGATGTAGGCAGGGTGGATGTAGGCAGGGTGGATGTAGGCAGGGTGGATGTAGGCAGGGTGGATGTAGGCAGGGTGGATGTAGGCAGGGTGGATGTAGGCAGGGTGGATGTAGGCAGGGTGGATGTAGGCAGGGTGGATGTAGGCAGGGTGGATGTAGGCAGGGTGGATGTAGGCGGGGTGCGCTGCACATATGGGGCGACCTCAAACCACAAAGTGCAGTTTCATCCCACGTGTCGTGCAGTTCAGAGAGGGAGTCACCTCGAGCGACTGACTCATCCTCCCCTCACCCACCCCTTTCCCCAAACACCGTCGCACTCTCCATGGCAGGCGGCGACCGCAACTGTTGTTGTACCGTCATCATCATTATCGCCGCCGTCGTCGTCGTATTCATTGCCTTTGGCGGGTGGGTGTCGTGTATCATCGCGCTATGTAATCCTTTCCCCATCGAGAGAGCGCCGCGGACAAAAGGACTGGGGAAGCGTAACGGGAAGACATTCAGCCCCTTTGCACGCTCGGGCTGGCCACTACAGATGTTGCAAGTTTCTTCTTTGAGAAAACCCTCCGCTGGTTTTGGTCGCACGCCCTGTCGTGCTCGCCTCCTGTAGCTTTTTGTTCTCCTGCATTCAGGGTGGCTCGAGTACGAGTCTGGAAAAGAACACAGACTGTAAAGATCCCCGTGGAAATGTATTCATGAAGGGGTAGCTGTTGTGCAACATACAACCTTTTATCGCATTCACGGTAGGTTGCATTAAAAAAAAATCATCTCTGAAGTTTGAAAGTCTTGGCGAGGTTTCGTGACCGAAGTACTGAAGGTCGTGTTTGCTTAGAGTCAGTGCATGAGAAGGACTTTTACTGGATAACCCTGCACTCGTGCGCAGGCCCCCCACATGCAGAGCCGTGATGGGTCCAATTTCATTTTGGATTGCTACAAGTCAGTGTTAGTGAGAAAGTGAAATCTGCACGCACACGCGCGCGCGCATGCATACGCCCTCACGCACACACTGCAAACATAAACACGCAAACACGCAAACATAAATACACTCACACATCCATGCACACACATGCAAACATAATCACACAAACACGCAAACATAAACACATACACACACATCCATGCACACACATGCAAGCGTGCAATAGGCACAAATACACAGTCATACACACATACACACATACACACACATTCACACATGCACACACACACACACATACATACACATGCACGCACACAAACACACGCACACACGTACACAAACACACGCACACACATACACGTACACTTACACATTCATACACATGCGCATGCGCATACTTACACACAGACACGCACTTACACACACATATTATACACATACATATACACACATGTACACAAACACACACATACACATACTCACACAAAAACACACGCACACACACACTTACACTTACACTTACATATGCAATAACATATACATTCATATAAACACACACCCTCCCACCCACACACACACACACACACACACTCACACACAAACACACACACGCACACACACACACACACACACACAAACCCATACAGACACATGCACACACATATACAAATGTAAGCGCGCGCGCGCGCGTGCACACACACACATACGCGTGTACATGCGCACACGCACACACACATACACACACACACACGCGTACGCGCACACACAAACACATACAGACACACATACAAATGTACGCGCGCGCACACACACAGACACATACGCGTGTACGCGCGCGCGCACACGCGCATGCTCGCACACACACACGCACACACACACGCATACAAACGCACACACACACACGCATGCACACACACGTACACACACACGTACGCACACACACACACACACACATACGCACGCACACATACACGCACACACACCCGCACACACACACGCACACACACACGCACACATACACACGCACACACACACACGCACACACACACACACACACACGCACACACACACACACACGCACGACACGCACATACACGCACACACACGCACACACACACACATACATCCACACATACACATACACACATACACACACACACACATACACATACACACATACACACATACACACATACACACACACACACACACACATCAGCAAAGGACACTCGTTCTCGTCATTCAACACGCGGGAGCAAACAAAGCATTTAGGGTTTACTACTTTTCTCTTAGACGTTCGTTTGGTAAGATTTCCTTTTTTGGGAAGGAACTTGATGAGTGGCGTAAGGTACTCTTGCACTCAGTAACCGCGACCTCAAACTCTGGGTGCACAGCGAATGCACTTGGAGTTGAGTCAACCCAAAACGCGCGCTCAGATCCACTTTGCAAATGGGAGAATGATAGAAATTTATACGCAGCGCGCGTCAACGAACTTTGACGGAATCCAGCGACTCTTTCAGAGCGTGCACAACCGGGGAACACAAAGACCATTTCACGGTCCAGGTGTTGGGCGGGCCATGGTGCTTGCAGTCGTTTAGAGACCACCAGGGGGCGTCTGAGGACCTCCCATGGTCCGTGGGTGCGTGCCTGGTGTCCCCGGTGCAAGTCCATCGAGTGCTCCTCAACTGGTGACGTCAGATCTACAGGGGGTCAGCTCGACACTGTCGCCCTCCTGAAGAAGTGCTTCTCTCTTCCAGATCATCCAACCACATCCTTTCTCACCCCCCCCCCCCCCCGAATCTCCTTCCTCCTCATTCCATGTTATGCACTAACAACCACCAGCATTTCTGACCTGCAAACTAACCTACTGTTGCAGAGTGCTGGAATGTTCCAGCATCCTGGAAGTTACCAGTTCTGACGCGTCCCCAGAAAGAGCCGTTGCTTAGTTACGTCACAGAGTCATGGAGGCGTTGTTTTCGAAGTGTCACGTGACATCGCTTCACGCTGCTTGCAGACAACGGAGTGGGTGCTTGTTTCGAGAAAGATCTACAGGTACGGCCAACACTATTTAAACCTGCGAGTCGGTGTGTGGGTGAGAGCGCAAACAGGTACATGTATGAGAACGAACTTAGTCCTCTTTTAGTGCTTAGGGGGAGCAGGCGCTCTACGGAAGTTTGTTTCGAGAGTGAAGTGTCCTTGTGAGACACATGCGAGGGTCTAAAGACGAGCAAGGGTGTAATAACAGGGATCATGTCATTACGGGATTGAGCACTGAGAGTGAAGTGCAATTTTAGTACTGCTGTGAACTGATCGTATCGCTGCGAATCAACAAGTGCACGCATAAAAGTGTTTCGAAACGACCACTGAATTTGAATTTCCAATTTCCCGGGGCAAGCCAGGCCTATACACGACATTGTCAGTGAGGCGTTCACAACACTACCCCCGCCCCCTCTTTATCCACCAGCAGCACCATGCGGTGCTCTCCCCCAGCCCCCCACCCCCCAGCCCCACCCCCACCCCCCTCTCCATCACCTCACTTACACCACTATCCGGGCCAGGAATTTTGTACAACAGCTAGACCTCCTACGGTCTTCAGAGGAAAAGCAAACCTACCCACCATTCTGTACACCACCTTGTTTCTCCATCCAACCCCCACCCCCTCTCCCTCCCCACCCCCCGCCCCCCTCCTTCTGTTCCTGCCACCACTACCTGAACTCCGACTTTTCTCACTCTCCATCAGTCGCTCCTTTGAACTCCCACTTTTCTCACTCTCCATCAGTCGCTCCTTTGAACTCCCACTTTTCTCACTCTCCATCAGTGGCTCCTTTGAACTCCGACTTTTCTCACTCTCCATCAGTCGCTCCTTTGAACTCCCACTTTTCTCACTCTCCATCAGTCGCTCCTTTGAACTCCCACTTTTCTCACTCTCCATCAGTCGCTACTTTGAACTCCCACTTTTCTCACTCTCCATCAGTCGCTCCTTTGAACTCCCACTTTTCTCACTCTCCATCAGTCGCTCCTTTGAACTCCCACTTTTCTCACTCTCCATCAGTCGCTCCTTTGAACGAGCACTTTTCTCACTCTCCATCAGTCGCTCCTTTGAACTCCCACTTTTCTCACTCTCCATCAGTCGCTCCTTTGAACTCCCACTTTTCTCACTCTCCATCAGTCGCTCCTTTGAACTCCCACTTTTCTCACTCTCCATCAGTCGCTCCTTTGAACTCCCACTTTTCTCACTCTCCATCAGTCGCTCCTTTGAACTCCCACTTTTCTCACTCTCCATCAGTCGCTCCTTTGAACTCCCACTTTTCTCACTCTCCATCAGTCGCTCCTTTGAACTCCCACTTTTCTCACTCTCCATCAGTCGCTCCTTTGAACTCCCACTTTTCTCACTCTTCATCTGTCGCTCCTTTGAACTCCCACTTTTCTCACTCTCCATCAGTCGCTCCTTTGAACTCCCACTTTTCTCACTCTCCATCAGTCGCTCCTTTGAACTCCCACTTTTCTCACTCTCCATCAGTGGCTCCTTTGAACTCCCACTTTTCTCACTCTCCATCAGTCGCTCCTTTGAACTCCCACTTTTCTCACTCTCCATCAGTCGCTCCTTTGAACTCCCACTTTTCTCACTCTCCATCAGTCGCTCCTTTGAACTCCCACTTTTCTCACTCTTCATCTGTCGCTCCTTTGAACTCCCACTTTTCTCACTCTCCATCAGTCGCTCCTTTGAACTCCCACTTTTCTCACTCTTCATCTGTCGCTCCTTTGAACTCCCACTTTTCTCACTCTCCATCAGTCGCTCCTTTGAACTCCCACTTTTCTCACTCTCCATCAGTCGCTCCTTTGAACTCCCACTTTTCTCACTCTTCATCTGTCGCTCCTTTGAACTCCCACTTTTCTCACTCTCCATCAGTCGCTCCTTTGAACTCCCACTTTTCTCACTCTCCATCTGTCGCTCCTTTGAACTCCCACTTTTCTCACTCTCCATCAGTCGCTCCTTTGAACTCCCACTTTTCTCACTCTTCATCTGTCGCTCCTTTGAACTCCCACTTTTCTCACTCTCCATCAGTCGCTCCTTTGAACTCCCACTTTTCTCACTCTCCATCAGTGGCTCCTTTGAACTCCCACTTTTCTCACTCTCCATCAGTCGCTCCTTTGAACGAGCACTTTTCTCACTCTCCATCAGTCGCTCCTTTGAACTCCCACTTTTCTCACTCTCCATCAGTCGCTCCTTTGAACTCCCACTTTTCTCACTCTCCATCAGTGGCTCCTTTGAACTCCCACTTTTCTCACTCTCCATCAGTCGCTCCTTTGAACTCCCACTTTCTCACTCTCCATCAGTGGCTCCTTTGAACTCCCACTTTTCTCACTCTCCATCAGTGGCTCCTTTGAACTCCCACTTTTCTCACTCTCCATCAGTGGCTCCTTTGAACTCCCACTTTTCTCACTCTCCATCAGTCGCTCCTTTGAACGAGCACTTTTTTCTGTGGCCGAGTGGTCAGCGCGCTTGACCTGTTGTGGTTTGCGGCTAGTGGGTCCGGCGTTCGAGGCTGTGCAGTTCCCAGAGTTGCATCCTTGAGCAAGACGCTTAACTCACCATGCTTTCCCCACCCAGGAGTAAAACCGGGTACCTGTGAGGGCAATGTCGGCAAAGTGTAGTGCGAGTAACCCTCGTATGCGGCCAGGCGCCAGCATCGAGTTGGAACCCTCCCCAGGGAGAGGACTTGGTGCTGCTTCCTGATTGCGTCCGTCTTCAATGCCTGTCACTGTGTTTGCTGTCAGGTGCCAGTGAAGGATTGATCAAGCGGCCCAGTGATCAGGGGGTAAAGTGTGAAGCGCTTTGAGACCCATTCTGCCCCTCCCCCCTCCCCCCCCCTCGCCACTCTACCCCCACCCCTCCTTTCTTTAATAATTCTAACAATCCCACTACCCCCTCTCACACTCCTACCTCCGTGTCCCCATCGACATACACTAACATCACTGCCATACAAACATACCCCACCCCTCCATCCATCAGCTTGCCTCCCTACCTGCCTGCCTCTGTGTGTGTGCGTGGGTTTGTCCGTCTGTCCGTCTGTGTATCTGTGTGACTGTGAGTCCGTCCGTCCGTCCGTCCGTCCGTCCTGTCTGTTTGAAAGTAGATCGATGGACGATGCACAACGAAATGCCTCGCCATTCACAAGCAACACAAAGCAGAGCAGAGCAGAGCAGAGCAGAGCAGAGCAGAGCAGAGCAGAGCAGAGCAGAGCAGAGCAGAGCAGAGCAGAGCAGAGCAGAGCAGAGCAGAGCAGGGCAGAGCAGAGCAGAGCAGAGCTGGGCAGAGCAGAGCAGAGCAGAGCAGAGCTGGGCAGAGCAGAGCAGAGCAGAGCTGGGCAAAGCAGAGCTGGGCAGAGCAGAGCAGAGCAGAGCAGAGCAGAGCTGGGCAGAGCAGAGCAGAGCAGAGCTGGGCAGAGCAGAGCAGAGCAGAGCAGAGCAGAGCAGAGCAGAGCAGAGCAGAGCAGAGCTGGGCAGAGCAGAGCAGAGCAGAGCAGAGCAGAGCAGAGCAGGCAGCCTCCAGTGTTGCAGGAGCCACAGTGCCGGCAGGGGCTCGCTCTTTGAGTTAGCACTCAGCGACCTGTCCTGAGAATGCTCTACGAAAAACTCCACACCCTTCGGATTTGCATGCCTTTATTGCCTTCGACGCCAGAGCACCATGCACACAGCACTCGCAATTCGACCTTCATTTGTTGCGATTTATTGTACAGACTCAAACTTGTAAAAGAAATCTAATGTGATTCACGCTAAATTAAGTGTATCGTACGAAAAACGAAAATAACAGTCGACTAAATAAGGAATGAAAATGTCAATTTGGAAGGAAAAAAATATTTTATGCGTATGGCTTTTTCTTTCTCGGTGGGGTAAAAACGGTTTTGGATTTCCTCATTCTGCACTAACACTCGAGTATTAATATATAGTATGAGTGGCGGAGTCCGCGCTAGGTGAAGATACACCTGAATGACCCTGTCTAAATTTCGGCTGCCTTTCGCTTTAGCGTGAGACGTGGGATACAGTGGCTGTCCCTTGGTTCAAGGCTGACGGGATCCCTGCTTACTCCTGTGGACTCGTAAATGGCTCAGCAGGCCTTGTTAGGAGCGGCAGAGTTGAAGGCTGGTGGGCTGCAGTAACTCCGTTGGCGACACGGGGACTGTGGCAGCTCTGTGGTGATATTTACTTTCTGCCTTGCGGATAGGCGTGGTACACGAGGGTAAAGGTGCTTGCCTCAGCGATCACAGGTACACAATGCTACTCCTGAATGGGGTAGACGTGATAAGACATTAGAAATATCATGGCTGCAAATCCACGATCTTTGCAGTTTTGAACGCTGCACTGACTGGCTGAAAGCCACTTTACGTCATTGAAATGGGCGAAAATAAAACACAACAAACCTCTTGCTAGATAAAAGTTCGTTGCACGAGAAGCGAGGAAGCGAGGAAGCGAGGAAGCGACACTGTTTCCTTGCTTCTCCTTGCGACGAGCCTCGCTTTCACGAACTGGTCCTGCTGAGTTATATGATGCCACTAACTTTGGTCCTGCTGAGTTATATGATGCCACTAACTTTGGTTCATAAAGCTAATGATTCTAAGCACAGAACAGTTTGAATTTTGAAAATCGCCCCAGTAGATCCAGAGTTGCAGCCCGCCAATGCCCACTTCTGGGGGACATTTTCAATGTAGAGACAAAGAACAAAGCCGGTGGACCAGAAAAATGACAAAATTCGTAGGTTTTTTGCTGTAATTTCCACAACAGACGATATATCTTTGTGATAATTGGTGTGCACACACATTTGTAGGTGAGGAATACAAAGGCATTACTTGGAAGAGTCTCTGAATCATGCCTTGCTATATATTTGCATAAATTTGCATATTTTTTATAGTGCGTGATTTTTAAAAAGTTTAGGAAAGAATCCCATGAAAATAAAATACTAAATTGCGAAAATTGTATTGTTCACAATGAAAAGCTAAATTTGAATAACAAGCTACATGCAATTCAGTATCATTTGCATATTTAAATTAATTAATTTGTATGAAAAACAAAATACATAGGTAAATCATAAATGTGTTGAGTTATTAGCATCATTCATAAGTTGAATCATTAAAGATGCTCTAAACTCAAATACAAGCATAAATTCTACTCATCAAGTGATCTAATTTGCATACATTTGAATATTTTAGTCATCTGCATTTTGCAAAATTGGTTACATTGATAGCATATTCTTATTGTTAGTGGCAGCATGAAATTGAGGTAAAGATGCCTGATTTTATCCTGCCTCTTTTTCTTTAAGTCTGGGCTTTTAAACTGCACTTTTTACCCCCTGGTCATTGGGGAAAAGTATGTGATGCATAAAAACAATTTCCCCTCGGTAGGAAGCATGCAACTAGGTTGTGGATGTATGCTCTAACATGATAGTTCCCAACTGTCCCTGGCACTGTGAATTTAGCTCATTGCTCAGGGATGATACTCAATAAAAGCCATGCATGTTTGAGATTCTTCACGTATTAGTCACAAAACAACTGCAGGTTGAGCATTCTAATTATGTGGCCAGGGTCACTGATGCCCCCAAAAGTACTGACATCAACTTGATGTGTATTCTGTTTGCACAAAGCTAACATATATGTTGGGTAAATGGAAAACCTCATCTCCGGGCATACACTGACCAGGTAAACATGAATGCAAAAATCTGAGCATATTTTTTAGAAATCAATACCTGTAGGTTGATAAATAGTCTTGAACAGAATATATTTACTAGATGATAACATAACTTCATAATTATTGTCCCATAAAGTGATGTGCTGAAAATGACACCTGCAGCATGAAGACCCACTAGGCACAAAGCAGACCCCTTCATGCTACTTGCACATTTGAACATAGGATTGTAAGCATTGGCAATACACAATTCAACACAAACTTACAAACTACAGCATTTTTTTTGCTCTCTCAACATAGAGTTCACATTGGGTATTGTGGTCTGTTGATTTCATTGAGAATCAGCACACACCAACACCACACTCACACACACCACACCCACACACCCACCACCTCCCACCCACCCGACACCCACACCCACTACACACACACACACCCAACACACACACACACCCACACCACACACCCACACCACACTCCCCCCCCCCCCCACCATACCACACCACACACCACACCACACCCACACCACACCCACAACACACCACACCCACACCACATCCACACACACACACACACACTCACTCATTCTTGTAAAAGTGTCATTATAATAATGACATAGTAAACCAGATAGCACTTTATGAAGAACTTCTGTAGAACTATGGAACACCCTTTAGGTACTGAAGACATGTTGTGTCAGTATTACTTCATAGTCACTTTCACAAAACAGTAAAGTTATCAGTAGGTTCACAGCCAGGAAATTGCATAAAATCTTCCTCAAGGCTGCTCCTCCCTCCTCTCCAGAGACATGAGGAGGCTGCAAGATTGCAACCTGACTTTTGTTGAACTTGTATCCCAAGCAGTCAAGGACCCCCTGCAAAATGCAATGTTGATATAAGTAATATGATATCTTCAGTAAATTTAAAACATGTATATATTTATCTATTTATTCATTTATTCACTTATTTACTTTCTTATTTATTCATGAAACAACAGCAACAGCAGCAACAACAACAAGTAATGCATGCAGTGATCAGTACTTGAATTAAGTTATTTGATGCAGCAGTTGAATGTATAGGGCTTCGATAGGGATGAACCCATCGTTTTTCAATTTGTCTCTGCTGTTGGACGGCCAATTGGACATGCTAGTTGAAGGGAAGTAAACTGTAAACATGCCACCCCGTCTCTACGCTCAGTAAAAAATATTGTAATGATAACAGCATGTTAAGAATTGAACGAAGATGTAAAATGTTTATGTGCAAGGTGAATTCGTTCAATAGGTTTCCTCTCTTTATCAGCCAAAGTGGAATTTGTGGTTTCATGCCGCGCTCAAATGATGATAAACTGTTGGCGGACTCAGTAAAGGGTAGCACACTTTAAACACGCCTTCCCGTCTCTTCGTTCAACGTAAAAGATAACTTTTGATAGCAGCATGCTCAGCAATGAACAGAGAATATAAATCTGAGTGTGCTAGGTGAATAAGTTTCACACAATTCCTTACATCATAAAAACAAGTTGAACTGCTGTTTTCTTACCTTGATATCTTTCAATGAGTAGGATGGAAACACATATTCTTCCCACTGTTGAAATGAGCATTCATTCCTCTGCCGATCCTGCAACTTTCAGCGTTGTTTGTAAAGTAACTGAGCAGGAAATGCGATTTGACGTTGACCACTGTTTTCAAAAGTAGGCGCGAAAATGGTGCCATTCTGCGCGCGACGCAAACACGCTGAAAAATTCGCATTAAATCACAAATTTAATCCCCTACACAAGATCAACAAAAACAAAAAGCATAGATATCGAATCCTTGTCCATTTCTCATGAAGTAGGTGTGATTTTTTTAGTCAAAATGACGATGTTCTTTTTTGTACGTGGCTTCGATAGGGATGAAGCCATCGTTTTTTCAAATTGTCCCCGCTGTTGGACGGCCAATTGGACATGATAGTATCATGTAGTTCAGTGTTTGTACTCCCTAGCTCTCTTTTTTTGATTAGCTGATTGATGGCCGAGCCTGCGCCGCTATTACGGCACCGCCAACGTGTGTGCAATTGGCTTCAGTCCTCGGAAAGGTCTCACGGTCAAAGGAGAAGCTATCTCACTCTGTTGCTTTACTCTGGCTGGAGTCTAACCTCGTGTTTTGTTGTCTTGCATGAGGTTAGCAAATTATTTTTAAAAGGCATCCATCATATTGTCATCTTTCATCAATGCCGATAGTTTGTAACCAGGACAATTTAGAACTCGAAGCGAGATTCGGCAGTGGTGCTCTGTAGCTTGACCTGGGTGTACTTGTACTTTTGCCTCGGCATGGTGAACTTTGACCCCACTCTACTCACTCCATTCACTTCACTCCAGTCAATTTGAACATTTTCCACTTAATCTTAGTCCACTCCACTCTACCCATTATACTCCACACCGTAGCAGGTCATAGCTGTATTGCACAGACGTCCACTGAGACATGTGCATCAATTGCAATACAGTACAATGCAATCTGATACAATAAATAATATAAATACATTACAATACAATACAATGCACTACAATACAATGCAATACAATACAATACAATACAATACAATACAATACAATACAATACAATACAATACAATACAATACAATACAATACAATACAATGCAGTACAGCACAATGCAATACATGCAACAAATACAAAACATTACAATCAATACAATACAAAACAATACAATCAATACAATACAAAACAATACAATACAAACAATACAATACAACACAACACAACACAACACAACACAACACAACACAACACAACACAACACAATACAATACAATGCAATACAATACAATACAATACAATACAATACAAAACAATACAATACAATACGACACGACACGACACGACACGACACGACACGACACAACACAACACAACACAATGCAATACAATACAAACAATACAATACAATACAATACAATACAATACAATACAATACAACACAACACAACACAACACAACACAACACAACGCAATGCAATGCAATACAATACAATACAATACAATACAATACAATACAATACAATACAATACAATACAATACAATACAATACAATACAATACGATACGACACGACACGACACGACACGACACGACACGACACGACTCGGCACGACACGACACGACACGACATGACACGAAGCGACACGACACGATACAATACAATACAATACAATACACAATACAACACAACACAACCCAATACCATACAATACAGAACAATACAATTCAAAGCAATACAATACAATACATGCAACAAATACAAGACAATCAATACAATACAATACAATCAATGCAATACAATTAATACAGCACAGTACATGTACAATACGATACATATTACAATACCCTATTATTTTCAGCTTTCAGGGGAAAGAATAATTGGTAAATACTTCCCATACATCTCTCTCTCATCTCATTCCCTTGGCCGCTCTGGTCGTCGGGGGGACATGAGGGACGACAACACAGAGATCCTTCGCCATTCAGGTCTGTTGGTGGCTGTTTTGAGCAGCTATTTCATGGGGAGGGCCGTCCACTCCTTGACGTTGTCCGTCCAGCTCTTTCTCTGTCGACCACGGCGACGACCGCCCTCTAGTGTGCCCTGCAGTACAGTCTTGCACAGAGAGTCGTGCCTGGTGACGTGGCCAAACCAGGCCAGCTTGCGTCGCTTGACGGTCGCCAGAAGGGGTTCCTGCGGGCCTACAATGCTGCTGTCAAGTTCCGCACAAACTCATTCGTCTTGTGCTCCAAGTAGGAGATGCGGAGCAGTCTTCGGAGGCACTTGGACTCAAATGCCTGGATCCTTCGCTCTGTGTCTGCCAGTAACGTCCAGGTCTCACAGCCGTAGAGTAGGATGGAAACCACCAGGGACTTGTAGAGTCTGTACTTGGTGGAGAAGCTGATGGAGTTGCTTCTCCACATCCTGCTCAGTCGGGCCATCGCCGAGATCGCCATTACTTCCCATACAACAGGACACAAATCAGAAGACAAAAATCAAAGGTGGATTTCAAAAGCATGTAACATTATATTCAGCAAAGTAAAAGGTTTAAGTCATTGTTTAAGAATACAGTGGCATTCTGTTCACAGAGTGTATGCATGCATGTTTGTGTGCATGCATGTTTGTGTGTATGCATGTTTGTGTGCATGTGTGTTTGTGAGTATGCATGTTTGTGTGCATGTGTGTTTGAGTGTATGCATGTTTGTATCATGTATCTTTGTGTGCATGCATGTTTGTGTGTATGTATGTTTGTGTGCATGCGTGTTTGTGTGTATGGGTGTTTGTGTGTATGCACGTGTGTGTGCATGTATGTTTGTGTGTTTACATGTTTGTGTGCATGTGTGCTTGTGTGTATGGGTGTTCGTGTGCATGTGTGTTTGTGTATATGCATGTTTGTGTGCATGTATGTTTGTGTGTATGCGCGTTTGTGTGCATGTGTTTATGTGTATGCATGTTTGTATGCATGTTTGTTTATGCACATGCATGTTTGTGTGCATGTATGTTTGTGTGTATGCATGTTTGTGTGCATGTATGTTTGTGTATATGCGTGTTTGTGTGCATGTGTGTTTGTGTGTATGCATGTTTGTTTGTGTGCATGTTTATGTGCATGTGTGTTTGTGTATATGCATGTTTGTGTGCATGTGTGTTTGTGTATATGC
>JAWQFJ010013335.1:5000-22500 GCA_034096865.1 Theodoxus fluviatilis | reverse complement strand
GTGCAGGCATACGCACACGGCAAGTAAATGCAATGCGCTGATTGGTTGTTTTGCACTTGCTTGCCGCCATTTTGCCTGCAGGTGTCTGCAGCGGAACGTGACCTGACTCTGTGAGCTGATTGGTTGTGCACTTGATGGGCCCTTAGAAGCATACATAAAATAAAGTTATGCCCCGATTTTTTAGAGGACAGTTCACCGAAGACTGGATCTGATGATAGGCCAAGATAGGATAGGGTCATCGGATAGGGTAGGATAGGATAGGACAGGACATGACAGGACAGGATAGGATAGGATAGGACAGGACAGGACAGGACAGGACAGGACAGGATTGGATAGGATAGGACAGGATAGGATAGGATAGGATAGGGTAGAATTGGATAGGATAGGACAGGATAGGACAGGACAGGATAGGATAGGATAGGATAGGATAGGACAGGACAGGATAGGATAGAATAGGATAGGATAGGATAGGATAGGATAGGATAGGACAGGATAGGATAGGATAGGATAGAATAGGATAGGATAGGACAGGATAGGATATGACAGGACAGGACAGGATAGGATAGGATAGGACAGGGTAGGATATGACAGGATAGGATAGGATAGGATTGAATAGGTCAGGACAGGATAGGATAGGACAGGACAGAACAGGATAGGATCGGACAGGACAGGATAGGATAGGTAAGGACAGGCAGGATAGGATAGTACAGGACAGGACAGGCAGGATAGGATAGGGCAGGACAGGACAGGATAGGATAGGACAGGATAGGATAGGACAGGATAGGACAGGACAGGACAGGATAGGACAGGACAGGACAGGACAGGACAGGACAGGACAGGATTGGATAGGATAGGACAGGACAGGACAGGACAGGACAGGACAGGACAGGGTTGGATAGGATAGGACAGGATAGGATAGGATAGGCCAGGACAGGACATGATTGGATAGGATAGGACAGGATAGGATAGGATAGGATAGGGTAGGATTGGATAGGAAAGGACAAGATAGGACAGGACAGGATAGGACAGGATTGGATAGGATAGGACAGGATAGGATAGGATAGGGTAGGATTGGATAGGATAGGACAGGATAGGACAGGATAGAACAGGACAGGACATGATTGGAAACTGCACTCACGGCCCAGTGATCGGGGGGAAAGTGGAAAGCGCCTTGAGACTTAGACACGGGTGATAAGTGGTTGTATAAGACCCTAGCTTAGACACGGTGATAAGTGGCTGTATAAGACCCTAGCTTAGACACGGGTGATAAGTGGCTGTATAAGACCCTAGCTTAGACATGGGTGATAAGTGGCTGCATAAGACCCTAGCTTAGACACGGGTGATAAGTGGCTGCATAAGACCCTAGCTTAGACACGGGTGATACGTGGCTGTATAAGACCCTAGCTTAGACACGGTGATAAGTGGCTGTATAAGACCCTAGCTTAGACACGGGTGATACGTGGCTGTATAAGACCCTAGCTTAGACACGGGTGATAAGTGGCTGTATAAGACCCTAGCTTAGACACGGTGATAAGTGGCTGTATAAGACACGGGTGATACGTGGCTGCATAAGACCCTAGCTTAGACACGGGTGATAAGTGGCTGTATAAGACCCTAGCTTAGACACGGGTGATAAGTGGCTGTATAAGACCCTAGCTTAGACACGGGTGATAAGTGGCTGTATAAGACCCTAGCTTAGACACGGTGATAAGTGGCTGTATAAGACCCTAGCTTAGACACGGTGATATGTGGCTGCATAAGACCCTAGCTTAGACACGGGTGATACGTGGCTGTATAAGACCCTAGCTTAGACATGGGTGATAAGTGGCTGCATAAGACCCTAGCTTAGACACGGGTGATAAGTGGCTGTATAAGACCCTAGCTTAGACACGGGTGATAAGTGGCTGTATAAGACCCTAGCTTAGACACGGTGATAAGTGGCTGTATAAGACCCTAGCTTAGACACGGGTGATAAGTGGCTGTATAAGACCCTAGCTTAGACACGGTGATAAGTGGCTGCATAAGACCCTAGCTTAGACACGGGTGATAAGTGGCTGTATAAGACCCTAGCTTAGACACGGTGATAAGTGGCTGTATAAGACCCTAGCTTAGACACGGGTGATAAGTGGCTGTATAAGACCCTAGCTTAGACACGGGTGATACGTGACTGTATAAGACCCTAGCTTAGACACGGGTGATAAGTGGCTGTATAAGACCCTAGCTTAGACACGGGTGATACGTGACTGTATAAGACCCTAGCTTAGACACGGGTGATACGTGGCTGTATAAGACCCTAGCTTAGACACGGGTGATACGTGACTGTATAAGACCCTAGCTTAGACACGGGTGATAAGTGGCTGCATAAGACCCTAGCTTAGACACGGGTGATACGTGGCTGTATAAGACCCTAGCTTAGACACGGGTGATAAGTGGCTGCATAAGACCCTAGCTTAGACACGGGTGATACGTGGCTGTATAAGACCCTAGCTTAGACACGGGTGATAAGTGGCTGCATAAGACCCTAGCTTAGACACGGGTGATACGTGGCTGCATAAGACCCTAGCTTAGACACGGGTGATAAGTGGCTGTATAAGACCCTAGCTTAGACACGGGTGATAAGTGGCTGTATAAGACCCTAGCTTAGACACGGGTGATACGTGACTGTATAAGACCCTAGCTTAGACACGGGTGATAAGTGGCTGTATAAGACCCTAGCTTAGACACGGGTGATACGTGGCTGTATAAGACCCCAGCTTTTACCAGTCAGAGGGAAACATCAAGGCCAATCTCTCACCATTTCTCCTGGCAGAATCTTCTTATTAGATAAAAGAAAACTGGATAGACAAGGATAGACTATTGTAGGTAAAGGCAACACTGGGCGAGATGGAACAGATGAAGATACGATAGGATAAACCAGAGCAGAATAGGATGGGATGCAAAAGGTCAGAGTAGGAGAGACGGGGACAGTACGGGAAATAGGACGGAATAGAAAAGGACAGACGTATTTCTGTACACACCGGAGAACGTCCCAGCTCACAGGAAACCTCCCTGCATCCCACCTCTTTCTCCCAAATCACCTCTATCCCACCTCTCCACCCATCTTTCTCTCATCTCCCCCTCAACCCCCCCCCCCCCCCTCCTCGCTACCCCCTTCCTTACCTTCCTGGCTGACCCCATCGTCCAGGTCCTGTACGCCCAAGTGACGTCACAGCGAAGCCTGGCACTCAACGCCGTGCGGAGAGAGGTCACCCGGTGCAGCAGCTGCGATAGGCCGACACCTTCTGTCGTCAGCCGCACTTGACGACTTCGAGGTATTATGCTTCCTGGTTCGTTGCAAGTCAATAAATTGGACAGCACTTGCTCCCAAAGCCTGACTGGTGCTACAGAGAGCCTGTAAGAAGTGACGGGTGTGTGTTTGGGGAGGGGTGTGGGTGTGGGGGTGGGTGTGGGGGTGAGGGGGTGGGGGTGGGAGTTGTACAGGAGACGGGTTCATGCATCAATTCAATTCAATTCAATTCAATCATTTTATTTAACGAGGGTATACATTTGTACAATAAAAGTCTGTCTTCCAGTGGCCCTCAAAATAAAACATTGTGACAAGAAGAATGAGAACTCTCTCTCTCTCTCTCTCTCTCTCTCTCTTTGTCTCTCTCTCTCTCGTTCTCTCTCTCTCTTTCTCTCTTTCTCTCTCTCTCTCTCTCTCTCAATCTTTCATTACATCTCGTTTTCTCTCACACTATCACCCCTCCTCCTCCTCCTCCTCCTCCCCTCTCATTATTGTTTTTGAGAGATATTTAACTGTTTTTTAATGACTGTAGGGATCCGAATTAAATTTGATCGCAATGATTGCTGCCCCTGCTCCGCGAAATGAGTCGCATTGTGCCTCCGGTCGCTTTTAAGTTATGCAATATTTCCAGAAGAAAACTTCATGCTCTTTAATAGAGTGAAAACCGCTTCTGAATCGGATGATTTGGTGCCAAGTTATATGTAGCTGAATCGTGTATTCTTGAGATTAAACATTTTGAAGGGAGAGAAAAAAAATGATAGTTCACTCAAATTAGGATATTTTGTATTTTAAACAACTATCAACGTACCACTCGTATTAGAGTGCATTTTGAAAACGATTTCCTAGGACACAGAGAGACTATGATAATCTGGGCACTGTTATAAAATGACTACAGATCAGTTTTCTATAAATGTCTCAAAATGGACAACCAGGCCCGCTATACCCCTGCACAGTAACGGACTGTAGCTCAATTTCGCTTATGGCATAATGCAACCCACTCAGAGTTAATGCTGGGTCGCATTTACCAGGGGACGCAGCTGCATCTTGGTGGCAAAAACTGGCCAGGAGCTGTCGAGACATTGCCAGCAGGAACCAAACCATGACTCTCAGTTGCATCGCTCAACTGCCAACAGGCTGAGCATCCACTGCAGTCACATTCTGCACGCAACAGAGAATGGCTTCTGCAGGATTTGACAAGATACATGACAAGATGAACGGAGTTTAGGGGCTTATCAGAAGTGTAGGCTAAATATGGCCACACCGTTAATAAACATACGTAATTATACTATGTAAAATTTTTCACGTAGAAAATTACCTCAAACATGTAAAAAGAATATATATGACAGCTCCCGACTTTACTTTCTTTCGGTCAAAAGATGTAAACAAAGAAATTTAGAAAGATATACATAGTAGAACTCAACAATGAGAATGAATTGAGAATTACAAAGAAATCTTATCACAGCAAAGCAGCAATGGAGTCTTAAGACATTTCAGAAAGACTGTTTGATCCACTCCGTAGATGAGCAAGTCGGGGACACTCCACCAATATATACACATGGTGAGCCTGCACTGGCAAGCATGGAACTCCGGTGGAGGCTCCTACCGCAATATATACAAGGAGTGGGTTAGGGTGGAATAGATGATTCGGGAATGGCAGAGTTCAACTTCCTCTCTTCTGTCTTCTGGCAAGTGACGGATGAAAGGAGGGGGGGGGGGGAGGGGGGAGGGGAATGTAGAGGGTGTGTGTGTGTGTGTGTGTGTGTGTGTGTGTGTGTGTGTGTGTGTGTGTGTGTGTGTGTGTGTCCGAGTTACAGAAATCACTTCAAGAAGTTTATTACGTGCTCTGCCGTTCTGGTTGGCCTAGCTGACATTAATCAAAATATATATATTGATGAGGGGCACTGGGTCACCCGCCGGGATCCTGCCTGGGGATGGACAAGACAAGATATGAGGTGCTCATCCTGCAGTGTGACGAAAAGGGCTGGGACTGTCAGGGACTTCCATTGAAGGTGAGATGCAGAGGGTTCACCCCACACCCTACAGCTCACTTCCTGTGCAAGTGGGATGCAGAGGGTTTATCCCACACTCCACAGCTCACTTCCTGTGCAACTGGGATGCAGAGTGTTCATACCACACCCCACAGCTCACTTCTCACTCTCCACAGCTCACTTCCTGGTGCAGCTGGAATGCAGAGGGTTCACCCCACACTCCACAGCTCACTTCCTGTGCAAGTGGGATGCAGAGGGTTCACCCCACACTGCACAGCTCACTTCCTGTGCAAGTGGGATGCAGAGGGTTCACCCCACACTGCACAGCTCACTTCCTGTGCAAGTGGGACGCAGAGGGTTCATCCCACACTCCACAGCTCACTTCCTGTGCAAGTGGGATGCAGAGGGCTCATACCACACTGCACAGCTCACTTCCTGTGCAAGTGGGATGCAGAGGGTTCATTCCGCACTCCACAGCTCACTTCCTGTGCAAGTGGGATGCAGAGGGCTCATACCACACTGCACAGCTCACTTCCCACACTCCACAGCTCACTTCCTGTGCAAGTGGGATGCAGAGGGTTCACCCCACACTCCACAGCTCACTTCCTGTGCAACTGGGATGCAGAGGGTTCACCCCACACTCCACAGCTCACTTCCTGTGCAAGTGGGATGCAGAGGGTTCACCCCACACTCCACAGCTCACTTCCTGTGCAACTGGGATGCAGAGGGTTCACCCCACACTCCACAGCTCACTTCCAGTGCAACTGGGATGCAGAGGGTTCATCCCACACTCAACAGCTCACTTCCTGTGCAAGTGGGATGCAGAGGGCTCATACCACACTGCACAGCTCACTTCCTGTGCAAGTGGGATGCAGAGGGTTCACCCCACACTCCACAGCTCACTTCCTGTGCAACTGGGATGCAGAGGGTTCATCCCACACTGCACAGCTCACTTCCCACACTCCACAGCTCACTTCCTGTGCAACTGGGATGCAGAGGGTTCACCCCACACTGCACAGCTCACTTCCTGTGCAACAGGGATGCAGAGGGTTCACCCCGCACTGCACAGCTCACTTCCTGTGCAACTGGGATGCAGAGGGTTCATCCCACACTTCACAGCTCACTTCCTGTGCAACTGGGATGCAGAGGGTTCACCCCACACTGCACAGCTCACTTCCTGTGCAAGTGGGATGCAGAGGGTTCACCCCACACTGCACAGCTCACTTCCTGTGCAAGTGGGATGCAGAGGGTTCACCCCACACTGCACAGCTCACTTCCTGTGCAAGTGGGATGCAGAGGGTTCACCCCACACTCCACAGCTCACTTCCTGTGCAACTGGGATGCAGAGGGTTCATCCCACACTGCACAGCTCACTTCCCACACTCCACAGCTCACTTCCTGTGCAAGTGGGATGCAGAGGGTTCACCCCACACTGCACAGCTCACTTCCTGTGCAACTGGGATGCAGAGGGTTCACCCCGCACTGCACAGCTCACTTCCTGTGCAACTGGGATGCAGAGGGTTCATCCCACACTTCACAGCTCACTTCCTGTGCAACTGGGATGCAGAGGGTTCACCCCACACTGCACAGCTCACTTCCTGTGCAAGTGGGATGCAGAGGGTTCACCCCACACTGCACAGCTCACTTCCTGTGCAAGTGGGATGCAGAGAGTTCACCCCACACTGCACAGCTCACTTCCTGTGCAAGTGGGATGCAGAGGGTTCATCCCACACTCCACAGCTCGCTTCCCACACTCCACAGCTCACTTCCCACACTCCACAGCTCACTTCACGCACTCCACAGCTCACTTCCCCCACTCCACAGCTCACTTCCCACACTCCACAGCTCACTTCCCGCACTCCACAGCTCACTTCCCGCACTCCACAGCTCACTTCCCACACTCCACAGCTCACTTCCCGCACTCCACAGCTCACTTCCTGCACTCCACAGCTCACTTCCCGCACTCCACAGCTCACTTCTCACACTCCACAGCTCACTTCTCACACTGAACAGCTCACTTCCCACACTCCACAGCTCACTTCCCACACTGAACAGCTCACTTCCTACACTGAACAGCTCACTTCCCACACTGAACACCTCACTTCCCGCACTCCACAGCTCACTTCCTACACTCCACAGCTCACTTCCCACACTGAACAGCTCACTTCCCGCACTCCACAGCTCACTTCCCACACTCCACAGCTCACTTCCCGCACTCCACAGCTCACTTCTCACACTGAACAGCTCACTTCTCACACTCCACAGCTCACTTCCCACACTGAACAGCTCACTTCCTACACTGAACAGCTCACTTCCCACACTGAACAGCTCACTTCCCGCACTCCACAGCTCACTTCCCACACTCCACAGCTCACTTCCCACACTGAACAGCTCACTTCCCGCACTCCACAGCTCACTTCCCACACTCCACAGCTCACTTCCCGCACTCCACAGCTCACTTCCCGCACTCCACAGCTCACTTCCCACACTCCACAGCTCACTTCCCGCACTCCACAGCTCACTTCCCGCACTCCACAGCTCACTTCTCACACTCCACAGCTCACTTCCCGCACTCCACAGCTCGCTTCTGACACTCCACAGCTCGCTTCCCACACTCCACAGCTCACTTCTCACACTCCACAGCTCCCTTCTCACACTCCACAGCTCACTTCCCACACTCCACAGCTCACTTCTCACACTCCACAGCTCACTTCCCGCACTCCACAGCTCACTTCTCACAATTCACAGCTCGCTTCTCACACTCCACAGCTCACTTCCCAACCTCCACAGCTCACTTCCCACACTCCACAGCTCACTTCTCACACTCCACAGCTCACTTCCCGCACTCCACAGCTCGCTTCTCACACTCCACAGCTCACTTCCCGCACTCCAAAGCTCACTTCCCACACTCCACAGCTCGCTTCCCGCACTCCACAGCTCACTTCTCACGCTCCACAGCTCGCTTCTCACACTCCACAGCTCACTTCCCAACCTCCACAGCTCACTTCCCGCACTCCACAGCTCACTTCTCACACTCCACAGCTCGCTTCCCGCACTCCACAGCTCACTTCCCACACTCCACAGCTCGCTTCTCACACTCCACAGCTCGCTTCTCACACTCCACAGCTCACTTCTCACACTCCACAGCTCGCTTCTCACACTCCACAGCTCACTTCTCACACTCCACAGCTCACTTCCCACACTGAACAGCTCGCTTCCCACACTCCACAGCTCACTTCCCACACTCCACAGCTCACTTCCCACACTCCACAGCTCACTTCCCGCACTCCACAGCTCACTTCTCACACTCCACAGCTCACTTCCCACACTCCACAGCTCAGTTCCCGCACTCCATAGCTCACTTCTCACACTCAACAGCTCACTTCCCTCACCCCACAGCTCACTTCCCACACTCCACAGCTCACTTCCCGCACTCCACAGCTCACTTCTCACACTCCACAGCTCGCTTCTCACACTCCACAGCTCACTTCCCAACCTCCACAGCTCACTTCTCACACTCCACAGCTCGCTTCTCACACTCCACAGCTCACTTCTCACACTCCACAGCTCACTTCCCGCACTCCACAGCTCACTTCTCACACTCCACAGCTCGCTTCTCACACTCCACAGCTCACTTCCCAACCTCCACAGCTCACTTCCCACACTCCACAGCTCACTTCTCACACTCCACAGCTCACTTCTCACACTCCACAGCTCACTTCCCGCACTCCACAGCTCGCGTCTCACACTCCACAGCTCACTTCCCACACTCCACAGCTCACTTCTCACACTCCACAGCTGACTTCTCACACTCCACAGCTCACTTCCCACACTTCACAGCTCGCTTCCCACACTCCACAGCTCACTTCCCACACTCCACATCTCACTTCCCGCACTCCACAGCTCACTTTCCACACTCCACAGCTCACTTCCCGCACTCCACAGCTGACTTCTCACACTCCACAGCTCACTTCCCACACTTCACAGCTCGCTTCCCACACTCCACAGCTCACTTCCCACACTCCACATCTCACTTCCCGCACTCCACAGCTCACTTTCCACACTCCACAGCTCACTTCCCGCACTCCACAGCTCACTTCTCACACTCCACAGCTCACTTCTCACACTCCACAGCTTACTTCCCGCATTCCACAGCTCACTTCCCACACTCCACAGCTCACTTCCCGCACTCCACAGCTCGCTTTCCACACTCCACAGCTCACTTCTCACACTCCACAGCTCACTTCCCGCATTCCACAGCTCACTTCCCACACTCCACAGCTCACTTCCCACACTCCACAGCTCGCTTTCCACACTCCACAGCTCACTTCCCGCACTCCACAGCTCACTTCCCGCACTCCACAGCTCACTTTCCACACTCCACAGCTCACTTCCCGCACTCCACAGCTCACTTCTCACACTCCACAGCTCACTTCTCACACTCCACAGCTCACTTCCCGCACTCCACAGCTCGCTTTCCACACTCCACAGCTCACTTCCCACACTCCACAGCTCACTTCTCACACTCCACAGCTCACTTCTCACACTCCACAGCTCACTTCCCACACTTCACAGCTCGCTTCCCACACTCCACAGCTCACTTCCCACACTCCACATCTCACTTCCCGCACTCCACAGCTCACTTTCCACACTCCACAGCTCACTTCCCGCACTCCACAGCTCACTTCTCACACTCCACAGCTCACTTCTCACACTCCACAGCTCACTTCCCGCACTCCACAGCTCACTTCCCGCACTCCACAGCTCACTTCCCACACTCCACAGCTCACTTCCCGCACTCCACAGCTCACTTCCCGCACTCCACAGCTCACTTCTCACACTCCACAGCTCACTTCCCGCACTCCACAGCTCGCTTCTCACACTCCACAGCTCGCTTCCCACACTCCACAGCTCACTTCTCACACTCCACAGCTCACTTCTCACACTCCACAGCTCACTTCCCACACTCCACAGCTCACTTCTCACACTCCACAGCTCACTTCCCGCACTCCACAGCTCACTTCTCACAATCCACAGCTCGCTTCTCACACTCCACAGCTCACTTCCCAACCTCCACAGCTCACTTCCCACACTCCACAGCTCACTTCTCACACTCCACAGCTCACTTCCCGCACTCCACAGCTCGCTTCTCACACTCCACAGCTCACTTCCCGCACTCCAAAGCTCACTTCCCACACTCCACAGCTCGCTTCCCGCACTCCACAGCTCACTTCTCACACTCCACAGCTCACTTCCCACACTCCACAGCTCGCTTCTCACACTCCACAGCTCGCTTCTCACACTCCACAGCTCACTTCTCACACTCCACAGCTCACTTCCCGCACTCCACAGCTCACTTCCCACACTCCACAGCTCACTTCCCGCACTCCACAGCTCACTTCTCACACTCCACAGCTCGCTTCCCGCACTCCACAGCTCACTTCTCACACTCCACAGCTCACTTCCCACACTCCAGAGCTCGCTTCCCACACTCCACAGCTCACTTCCCACACTCCACAGCTCACTTCTCACACTCCACAGCTCGCTTCCCACACTCCACAGCTCGCTTCCCACACTCCACAGCTCACTTCCCGCACTCCACAGCTCACATCCCGCACTCCACAGCTCACTTCCCGCACTCCACAGCTCACTTCCCGCACTCCACAGCTCACTTCCCGCACTCCACAGCTCACTTCCCACACTCCACAGCTCACTTCCCACACTCCACAGCTCACTTCCCACACTGAACAGCTCGCTTCCCACACTCCACAGCTCACTTCCCACACTCCACAGCTCACTTCCCACACTCCACAGCTCACTTCCCGCACTCCACAGCTCACTTCTCACACTCCACAGCTCACTTCCCACACTCCACAGCTCACTTCCCGCACTCCACAGCTCACTTCTCATACTCCACAGCTCACTTCCCTCACCCCACAGCTCACTTCCCACACTCCACAGCTCACTTCCCGCACTCCACAGCTCACTTCCCGCACTCCACAGCTCACTTCCCGCACTCCACAGCTCACTTCCCGCACTCCACAGCTCACTTCCCGCACTCCACAGCTCACTTCTCACACTCCACAGCTCGCTTCTCACACTCCACAGCTCGCTTCTCACACTCCACAGCTCACTTCCCGCACTCCACAGCTCACTTCTCACAATCCACAGCTCACTTCCCGCACTCCACAGCTCACTTCCCGCACTCCACAGCTCACTTCCCGCACTCCATAGCTCACTTCCCGCACTCCACAGCTCACTTCCGACACTCCACAGCTCACTTCCCACACTCCACAGCCCACTTCCCTCACCCCACAGCTCACTTCCCACACTCCACAGCTCACTTCCCGCACTCCACAGCTCACTTCTCACACTCCACAGCTCGCTTCTCACACTCCACAGCTCGCTTCTCACACTCCACAGCTCACTTCTCACACTCCACAGCTCGCTTCTCACACTCCACAGCTCACTTCTCACACTCCACAGCTCGCTTCTCACACTCCACAGCTCGCTTCTCACACTCCACAGCTCACTTCTCACACTCCACAGCTCACTACCCGCACTCCACAGCTCGCTTCTCACACTCCACAGCTCACTTCCCACACTCCACAGCTCACTTCTCACACTCCACAGCTGACTTCTCACACTCCACAGCTCACTTCCCACACTTCACAGCTCGCTTCCCACACTTCACAGCTCACTTCCCACACTCCACATCTCACTTCCCGCACTCCACAGCTCACTTTCCACACTCCACAGCTCACTTCCCGCACTCCACAGCTCACTTCTCACACTCCACAGCTCACTTCTCACACTCCACAGCTCACTTCTCACACTCCACAGCTTACTTCCCGCACTCCACAGCTCACTTCCCACACTCCACAGCTCACTTCCCGCACTCCACAGCTCGCTTTCCACACTCGACAGCTCACTTCCCACACTCCACAGCTCACTTCTCACACTCCACAGCTCGCTTCTCACACTCCACAGCTCACTTCTCACACTCCACAGCTCACTTCCCAACCTCCACAGCTCGCTTCCTGTGCAGCTGGGATGCAGAGGGTTCATACCACACTGCACAGCTCACTTCCTGTGCACGTGGGATGCAGAGGGTTCACCCCACACTCCACAGCTCACTTCTCACACTCCACAGCTCGCTTCCTGTGCAGCTGGGATGCAGAGGGTTCATACCACACTGCACAGCTCACTTCCTGTGCACGTGGGATGCAGAGGGTTCACCCCACACTCCACAGCTCGCTTCCTGTGCACGTGGGATGCAGAGGGTTCACCCCACACTGCACAGCTCACTTCCTGTGCAAGTGGGATGCAGAGGGTTCATACCACACTGCACAGCTCACTTCCTGTGCAAGTGGGATGCAGAGGGTTCATCCCACACTTCACAGCTCGCTTCCCACACTCCACAGCTCACTTCCTGTGCACGTGGGATGCAGAGGGTTCACCCCACACTCCACAGCTCACTTCCTGTGCAAGTGGGATGCAGAGGGTTCATACCACACTGCACAGCTCACTTCCTGTGCAAGTGGGATGCAGAGGGTTCACCCCACACTGCACAGCTCACTTCCTGTGCAAGTGGGATGCAGAGGGTTCATCCCACACCCACAGCTCACTTCCTGTGCAAGTGGGATGCAGAGGGTTCACCCCACACCCTACAGCTCACTTCCTGTGCAACTGGGATGCAGAGGGTTCACCCCACACTCCACAGCTCACTTCCTGTGCAAGTGGGATGCAGAGGGTTCACCCCACACTCCACAGCTCACTTCCTGTGCAACTGGGATGCAGAGGGTTCACCCCACACTCCACAGCTCACTTCCTGTGCAACTGGGATGCAGAGGGTTCACCCCACACTCCACAGCTCACTTCCTGTGCACGTGGGATGCAGAGGGTTCATACCACACTCCACAGCTCACTTCCTGTGCAACTGGGATGCAGAGGGTTCACCCCACACTCCACAGCTCACTTCCTGTGCAAGTGGGATGCAGAGGGTTCACCCCACACTCCACAGCTCACTTCCTGTGCAACTGGGATGCAGAGGGTTCACCCCACACCCTACAGCTCGCTTCCTGTGCAAGTGGGATGCAGAGGGTTCACCCCACACTCCACAGCTCGCTTCCTGTGCAAGTGGGATGCAGAGGGTTCACCCCACACTGCACAGCTCACTTCCTGTGCAAGTGGGATGCAGAGGGTTCACCCCACACTCCACAGCTCACTTACTGTGCAAGTGGGATGCAGAGGGTTCACCGCACACCCTACAGCTCACTTGCTGTGCAAGTGGGATGCAGAGGGTTCATCTCACACTCCACAGCTTGCTTCCCACACTCCACAGCTCACTTCCCACACTCCACAGCTCACTTCTCACACTCCACAGCTCACTTCTCACACTCCACAGCTCACTTCTCACACTCCACAGCTCACTTCCCACACTCCACAGCTCACTTCCCGCACTCCACAGCTCACTTCTCACACTCCACAGCTCGCTTCTCACACTCCACAGCTCACTTCCCACACTCCACAGCTCACTTCTCACACTCCACAGCTCACTTCTCACACTCCACAGCTCACTTCTCACACTCCACAGCTCACTTCTCACACTCCACAGCTCACTTCCCACACTCCACAGCTCACTTCTCACACTCCACAGCTCGCTTCTCACACTCCACAGCTCACTTCCCACACTCCACAGCTCACTTCTCACACTCCACAGCTCACTTCTCACACTCCACAGCTCGCTTCCCACACTCCACAGCTCACTTCCCACACTCCACAGCTCGCTTCTCACACTCCACAGCTCACTTCCCACACTCCACAGCTCGCTTTCCGCACTCCACAGCTCACTTCTCACACTCCACAGCTCACTTCTCACACTCCACAGCTCGCTTCCCGCACTCCACAGCTCGCTTCCCACACTCCACAGCTCACTTCTCACACTCCACAGCTCACTTCTCACACTCCACAGCTCACTTCCCACACTCCACAGCTCACTTCTCACACTCCACAGCTCACTTCTCACACTCCACAGCTCACTTCCCACACTCCACAGCTCACTTCTCACACTCCACAGCTCACTTCTCACACTCCACAGCTCACTTCTCACACTCCACAGCTCGCTTCCCACACTCCACAGCTCGCTTCTCACACTCCACAGCTCGCTTCTCACACTCCACAGCTCACTTCTCACACTCCACAGCTCACTTCCCGCACTCCACAGCTCGCTTCCCGCACTCCACAGCTCACTTCTCACACTCCACAGCTCACTTCTCACACTCCACAGCTCACTTCTCACACTCCACAGCTCACTTCCCACACTCCACAGCTCACTTCTCACACTCCACAGCTCACTTCTCACACTCCACAGCTCACTTCCCACACTCCACAGCTCACTTCTCACACTCCACAGCTCACTTCTCACACTCCACAGCTCACTTCTCACACTCCACAGCTCACTTCTCACACTCCACAGCTCGCTTCTCACACTTCACAGCTCACTTTCTGTGCAACTGGGATGCAGAGGGTTCACCCCACACTCGACAGCTCACTTCCTGTGCAGCTGAGATGCAGAGGGTTCATCCCACACTGCACAGCTCACTTCTCACACTCCACAGCTCACTTCCCACTCTCCACAGCTCGCTTCCCACACTCCACAGCTCACTTCCCACACTCCACAGCTCAATTCCTGTGCAGCTGGGATGCAGAGGGTTCATCCCACACTGCACAGCTCACTTCCTGTGCAGCTGGGATGCGGGTCCTTGCGCTCCAGAAGGGTCGCCCAGCCGCTGCAGCCCACAGCTCAGGCTGCTTCCATGTGAATAGGGCGAAAGGGCCAACTTCCAAGTGGGGCTGAATGAGTCGAAGTCGGAAACATTCGCGGACACTGTACCCCAGTTTTAAAATCTCGGCCTTACAGTCACGTGACTCGCACGCCCGGGGAGTTATTCTAAGATCCGGCTGCGTTAATGTATCTGCGTTTTGTGACAAACGTCTTGCTCGGCGGTACTGTACTCCATGCACCTGAACGGTCCGCGTGATTCGGGAGTAGCCATAAGCTAAACGACGTTTATACATATCCGTTCTCGCAAGAAATGTCGAGATTTGAAAGTGGGGTACAGTGTCCGTGAATGTTTCCGACTTCGACCATTTCAGCCCAAATGGGTGATAAATTCTCGCCTTCCACACTGACAGCCCCCCGTTCAGTTGGTGCATAGGCGCATGTGAGTTCCTTGTCTTTGCTACAGCATACACGCACATGTAGATGCAGGAACAGCAGTACTTACTGCTCACGGTCCACTATGCTAGTATGGCGTGGACAGCAGTAAACTACAAGTAGACTCTTCCGACTGTGGGGGAGTCTTGTAATTTGCATGTAAATATGCGTGTCTTGCAATTTGCATGTAAATGTGTATGTCTTGCAATTTGCATGTAAAAGTGTATGTCTTGGAATTTGCATGTAATTGTGTATGTCTTGGAATTTGCATGTAAATGTGTGTGTTTTGTAATCTGCATGTAATTGTGTATATCTTGGAATTTGCATGTAAATGTGTATGTCTTGCAATCTGCATGTACATTTGTATGTCTTGGAATTTGCATGAAAATGTGTATGTTTTGGAACTTGCATGTACATTTGTATGTTTTGCCATTTGCATGGAATTGTGTATGTCTGGGAACATGTATGAAAATGTGTATGTTTTGGAACTTGCATGAAAATGTGTGTCTTGAAATGTGCATGTAAATGCGTACGTCTTGAAACTTGCATGTAAATTTGTATATCTTGCAGTTTGCATGTAAATTTGTATGTCTTGCAATTTGCATGTAAATAAGTATTTCTTGCAATTTGCATGTAAATTATGCGTAAGAGTACAGATTTGTCCTGTGCCCTTCACACGCCTTTCAGGCAATGATCACTACGCCCGAAAACTTATTTATATTTGCAATTAAACTCCTGAAATCCACGAGTAATACTAGTTCCCTCCTTGGTCCTGAATTGCATCGAGCAGACGTGGTCCCATAAGAGAGAAAAAGCTTTGGCCAAACCTGTTTAGTCCCCTCTGTGGAACGCGCAGGAGAATCCTCTCGAATGACCACAACTCTGCAGCCACTGACCACTGGCCTCAAGCAGGACAGACAGACAGGGCAAGAAGCGCCGTCTCGCAGCAGTCTGGTTTCCTTCCTGGCGGCGTGGAATAGAAATAAGCACAGCAAGAGGACAGCCAATAATCGGAAGTGTGATTTCACATCTCGAAAGTAGTAGCATCCTACCCTCCGTCGACTTTCAGTTATGTAGCATTCATAAAAGAAAGCTGCACCACCACCACCTCCACCGCCACCAACCACCACCACCACCACCACCACCACCACCACCACCACCACCACCGTCAGTAGCAGTAGCAGCAGCAGCAGCAACAGTAGCAGTAGTAGCAAAGATTATAGGTTACACAAAGATAGCTCATGCCGAGCTTTTGCTCTTCAAAGTTACAAGACGCCAAACCTAGCGGATGGTAGTAGGAGTGAATCAAGGAAAGTGTACTCACACCACTTAGTGACAAGACGGCGAAGAAAGCTGCCTGCTGATTGGAGGATTCTATTCAGGGAACCAATCAGAGGACGGCTTTCGTGTAGATATGGCGTATATGTATACTCTTTGGGCAATTCAATGGCGGCAGCTCTCTCCAGTTCGCGCAGAAAAACTATATTTTGGGATACTAGAAACCCATCCGAAAAAAATGTAAGCCCTGAACAGCATTAATTTATCAAAGCTGTATGTTGAATGCATCAAAATGTATTGAAAGGTCCTACTTTTTAACAATCGAATGCAGGTCACAGGGCAACGCTTGATCCATCCGCTTGGGGCGCAACGTGTCTCGATCCTCACGACAATGCGCTAATGAACTATCTTTGTGTAACCTATAATCTTTGGTAGTAGCATCAAAAGTAGCAGCAGCAGTAGTAGTAGCAGCTGCAGCAGTAGCAGTAGCAGTAGCAGTAGCAGCAGCAGCAGCAGCAGCAGCAGTAGCAGTAGCAGCAGCTCCTCCTCCTCCTCCTCCTCCTCCTCCTCCTCCTCCTCGACCTCCTCCTCCTCCTCCTCCTCCTCCTCCTCCTCCTCCTCCTCCTCCTCCTCCTCCTCCTCCTCCTCCTCCTCCTCCTCTCCTCCTCCTCCTCCTCCTCCTCCTCCTCCTCCTCCTCCTCCTCCTCCTCCTCCTCCTTTCCTTTGCTT
>JAWQFJ010013333.1:10000-11433 GCA_034096865.1 Theodoxus fluviatilis | reverse complement strand
TCTCTCTCTCCACCAACTGGTAGAGAAGTGTTTCTGATACCGAGGCGGTGAGCTACCATAAGGTCATACCTGCGACGATGTATGAATATGCTATTCATGCCATTTCGATGGCCGTAATATAATATCTATTTTAACATTCCTGTACATATGAATATCTGAATGTTTTAACCTGATGTATGTCCATTATGGCCAAGCTTGGTTTTAGGCCGAGATCAAATCACTCCCCCCCCCCTCCTCTCTCTCTCTCTCTCTCTCTCTCTCTCTCTCTCTCTCTCTCTCTCTCTCTCTCTCTCTCTCTCTCTAATGGGCTAATTCATTCAAAGTAGGCTGGCTTTCATGAGTTTAATAATAATAATAATAATAATAATAATAATAATAATAATAATAATAATAATAATGAATAGCATTTGTATAGCGTACTTCTGTACAACTCAATGCGCTGACATAACCACATTCACACGCAGACATTCATCAGCAAGCTTACCAACATAATACAACACATAATACAACTTACAGACATGAGAATGGATACAACAACATACATGATCATGAGAAAAAACCTACAATCAAGCAAAAGCCAGTCGAAACATGTGAGTCTTCAGTTGCGACTTAAAAATAGATAACGTGGGTGCGTCACGCAGGCCAGTCGGCAGCGAGTTCCAGACAGAGGGGGCATTGAAACTAAAACTACGCTCACCAAAAGATTTTGCACTACGTTTTGGAATTTTGAGAAGCTTTTCATTAGGTGAGAAGAGATTTATTGCACAACCTCAGCAAAGTGTGAGAAACTCTTCACAATCTGTTTAGAAAAAGTCGTAAACTTAAAAAAAAGTGTGTGTGTGTGTGTGTGTGTGTGTGTGTGTGTGTATGTATGTATGTGTGTGTGCGTGTGCATGTGCGTGTGAGTGTGTGTGTGTATGTGTGTGCGCGCGCACGCGCGCGCGTGTGTGTGTCGGTGGGTGGGTATGGGGGGAGGTGTCTGTGTGTGTGCGTGCGTATGTATGTGTGCGTGCGTGTGTGAGCGCGCGTGTGTGTATGCGTGTGCGTGCGTGCGTGTGAATACGTGTGTGTGTGCGCGGGTGTGTGTGTGTGAGTGCGTGCGTGTGCGTGTGTCTGAGTGTGTGTGTCTGAGCGTGTGCATGCGTGAGTGCGTGCGTGTGTGTGTGTGTGTGTGTGTGTGTGTGTGTGTGTGTGTGTGTGTGAGGGAAGGAAAATGCAAGCACAAACACAAGCAATTCTACACAATTCTTTAGCTACCCATAGTCTACAAATTCCCTTCACATTCTTCCGCAACAGAACACTTGTTTGCCAAAGGCGTGGGAAAACTCACGCGCTGGAGTACAGTGAGTTGTAACTAAGTGAATTTTGACACGGAATGATGCAGACAGAATATTAGTGAAGCCATGTGGGCCTTCTGTGCGTGAACTTGTAAT
>JAWQFJ010013333.1:0-5000 GCA_034096865.1 Theodoxus fluviatilis | reverse complement strand
GATGCATTTTGTAAAAACAAGAATGACTGTAATGTAAAGAGAATTTTCCGCGAGATCACACACACTCGCACATATACTCAAACGCGTGCATGCATATATGAGAACACACGCACACACACACACACACACACACACACACACACACACACACACACACACACACACACACACACACACAAAGAGCGAAAGAGAAAAAGAGAACGGACGAACGAATGACCGAACGACCGAACTGTTTATTGAAAAGGCCTCCACCCTATTTCACTGACGTACACATACCGTACAATTTTATAGCGGGTGATATATATGTGGCAGTGATCTGAATTCTTTAAATTTTACAGTTAGTCATCAAAGTATAAATCGATGCTTTCATGTAAAGTTATCGTTAGAGCTGGGTTGAAAGTTTTGCATAGAAATACATACTAGTTGCTCTGGTTATTAACTTGCTGTCATTACTCAGAAGAGACGTTTTTTCTCTCAGGATTTTCATAATGTGTCTCTACATGCATTGACAAGTAATGTTCACAGGTTCTGCAGTGCAGGACAAACAAAAAGTGGTGTTCGTCCTCATCCTCCTCTCGGCACAATGGGCGCAGAGTTACATACGCATATTTTGCGTACACATCTAAGTTCATGGATGTACCACCCGGATATGCCTATTCGAAATCTGGTAAGTATACCTAACGACAGTGAACTGTAACTTATTTTCCATATTTTGGATGAACACAGCAAAAGAGAACTACATACGGCTGGACCTATATTATATCTTATCATATTCTGAATGACTGAATTATATGTTGTGTTACGTTATGTCTGCACTTGCTTTATATGTTTTGTAGATGGAATTTGTGTCACTGCTACACAAACTAATTTTCCATTCCAGGCAAAAGCTCCGAATCATTATATATCTGAATCGTTCTTCAAACACAAGTTCATTTTTAACGTAGTGATTTACCCAAACATTTTCGAAGTTAAAGAGCAAATAAAATATCTTTCAACTTCGAAGCCCGTGTGATTAAGTGTTGCGGTTCGTTGATCACCATTTGGTAGACTGTTTTGGTAGTCCATTGTTACCCATGCTGAAGGCCTGTTAGAGTTGAGCAACGCTTACGCCGACTTCCCTTCGGTCCAGTTCTGCCTCCTGATTGGTTGGATAAGATTGCTACTATGTCCTGATTGGTTGGATAAGATTGCTACTATGTCCCGATTGGTTAGATAAGATTGCTACTATGTCCTGATTGGTTGGATAAGATTGCTACTATGTCCTGATTGGTTAGATAAGATTGCTACTATGTCCTGATTGGTTGGATAAGATTGCTACTATGTCCTGATTGGTTGGATAAGATTGCTACTATGTCCTGATTGGTTGGATAAGATTGCTACTATGGCGAAGACGGCGAAGCGCTGCTCAATAAAAACAGACCTCAAGGATTCTAAGCCAAATACGTCTTGCTGCGTAATATGGTTGGATGTATTCAATACTGCCAGTCGTTTACAGTTTGTTTGTTTGTGTGTCTGTGTGTAATGGGGAAATGGGCTTCGAAAGTATCTTACTTGAGAGAGACGTGATTTTTTTGCTGGTTAATAATCCGACGGATGTATAGGAATTGAAATGAAAGGTTGGAGTGAGTAGAAATTGGATTCTGACCCGGTGTGGTGAGCTGTGTTCGCTCTGGGGTCTGAATGATGGTGAGAAAAGTTAGGTCGTGAGTTGGTTGTGAGCCGATAGCAATGTTAGAGAGAGCGAGAAGACAGCGATCAGTCTGCCTGAGTCTGCCTGAGTCTGCCTACAGTCTGCCTAGAGTCGGCGTAAGGAGAGGAGAGGAGAGAAGAAGAGATCGGTCCGCCTGCTGGGTGAGAAGAAGAGAGAAGAGAAGGGTGAGGCACCAAAGAGAGAAGCAGACAAAGAGAAGAGATCGGCTCCACAACCACAGTAGAGACGGGCAGAGAGAGAGAGAGAGAGAGAGAGAGAGAGAGAGAGAGAGAGAGAGAGAGAGGCAGAGAGTGGGCAGAGGTGGAAGGTTGGTGCAAACGTTTATACAGGTCGATAGTTTAACTTGTCAAGGGCTGACCTACGTGCTTCTATGTTTTATAATAGAAGGCTGACCGATATTTTACTCGTGCTGCTGTGCTTTTTCCTTGTTCCCATTGGGAGTGGAGTAGAGGACGAGTAGATGAAGCTTTTATAAGAAAGTGAGGGTCATTGAGGATATGGGTGAGATATATACCAACGTATTATTCTTTTTATTTTTCTTTTTCTTTTCTACCCCTGTTACGGGCCTGTTTTATGCTGAACCTATAAAGATCTGTAAGTAACCCTGGGACCTTGGTATTGCATTTGTGCATCCCCATAACAAAGGGTAAGAAAGTGGGGGCTCGTCCGGGATATTTTATTTTGGAAGAATGAGAATTTGAAAACTCGTTCCGAGAGATTGTTCGTTTTTTTAATAAATATTTGAACAATTTTACTGAAGTATTGAGATTAGAAGATTTTACTGTGCTGATATTTGAGTGACCTTTTAGCATATCTTGTGTACTTACTGTTTTAAAAATGTCCCGATTTTTACGTAACCCTTCTGTGCAAGGAATTAGGAGAGCCAAACTGGAGGACTTGTTGAAATTAGCAGAGGACAACGAGATTGGTGTGGCTGAAGAGTTAAAATCTTATGTGAAGGCAATAAGAGACTTACTGATAACGGAACTATTTCCTGAGGATGATGCTGATGAGGAAAGCAATCAAACGAACGAACAAACGAACAGTTTATTGTTGGGCCTCCGGCCCTTCACATCAATATTTCAAAGGTTACAGTCAAGTAGTGAATGCCTCTTCAGTCACTGCTGTAGCCACTGCCTCCCCCCGCCTTTTAAATGCATGATACAAGTACCTTGCTACAGATCTTATCACCATTATATCTTGCTCCATCAGCAGGTATTGGATCTCTACCTTCACATTAGGGAGATTTCTAAGGAACTTTCTTCTCAGGTCCTCATATACTGGACATTCAAGAAGAAAATGTCTTTCACACTCATCTGTTTCATAACATGCTGGACACAAGTATGTGTTGAAATCACTTTCCTTTACATATCGGTATTTATGCACATACAGGTCGGTAAATCCCATACGGAAACGAATGTACACATCTCTAAATACTTTCTTGTCAATACTGTACAAATACATCTCTTTATACCGTAGTGCTTTGAAACAACGAAAAAAGGAATATCTATCACTAGCATTCAAAGCTTCAGACCACATTGTATTATATTCATTTACCATTCGTTTTCTTAGTTCTCTCAAGAATTCACCCTCACATTGCACTTTCTGATTAGTCCAGATTTCCAAGAATCCATATCTACCTAGTAGATCTTTTATTCTGTTTGACCAGTTTTCATTCGAACCAGATGCCAACATCATGCTGTAAGCTTTGCGAGGGTATCTACTGGATTCCATTTTCAGTAAACGCAGCCAGTACTTGATAGCCCTCATTGAAGCAGTTATGTACAAGGGGTATCTACCCGTATCTCCGTACACCATTAAATTTGGTACCTGCATGGGTAAATTAAGAAAACGTTTAATAGCCTGTAAATGTACACATTCCACAACATAACATTGACTGGTGCCCCACAGCTCGGCGCTATACAACAATACTGACTGCACCTGAGCATCGAATAGTTTGAAATATACATCTGGCGACATACAATCCAGTCTTCGTAGACATCTAGATACCTGCATCATGGCACCTTTCGCTCGTTGTACGAGATCATATTGCATACTGTTAAATGAGAGTCTGGTAGTGAATAATACACCAAGATATTTGTATTCGTTCACCGTTTCTAACCTTTTGGAACCTAAGTACCATATCTCATGGTCAGCCAAGTATCCTCCATTGCGAAATACAATGACCTTTGTTTTTTCGTGATTAACCTGTAGGCCGACTGCAACCGTTCCTTTCTCTAAATAGTTTAATTGGTTTTGAAGTCCTATTGCTGTATCAGAAATAAGAGCAATATCATCTGCATACAATAGTGCATATATCGTCGTATAGTCCGGCATAAGCTGGATACCATGTCTACCGTATTTCGAAATATATTTTGCAACATAATTCACCAAGAGGGAAAATAGGATCGGAGACATCTTGCAGCCCTGCTTCAGTCCGCAGTTACATTCGAATACATCTCCGTAGCCATTGTTGCATCTAACAGAGCACAGCACTTGAGAGTAGATGGCTTTTAGCATCTCGAGTAATCTCCCTTGCAGCCCGTATTTTTCTAGTATTTCCCACAGGATCTTTCTATCTACCCAGTCAAACGCCTTCTTCAGGTCCACAAATGCAACATATACTTTCCGTCGTCTCGAAAGATATCTCTGCACAACTGAATGTAGTACAAAAACATTATCCATGGTAGAATAACCTCTTCTGAAGCCTGCCTGTTCTTCACCTACTAAACCGTTACTCTCCACCCAGTCATTTAATCCAGAGGCACAGAGGGACATGGAGTCAGTCGGTTCCCATTTCATCCATTTATTCAGTAGCTGCAAGAATGAGTCCGTACTCTATTCTGCTCTACTCTACTCTTATCTACGCACTAGCGGTCACCTCAATATATCCCATAAAACCGGAAAACGCCGGGTTCCTGGGAGGGGTCAAGAGAAAGGCGTGGCATGGGATGGAGAGGGTGCGAGATGGGGGGGGGGGGGGGGGGGGGGGTGGTACCAGGAATGCATGGGAAGAGGGGGGGGGACCAGAGTGGGCATCTGCTGTCCAAGAACTTAAGAGGGGCCAGATGATCAGAAGAAACAGAGTGGTGGCATGAAGGCGCACAAGTACAAGGAAGCTGGGAAGGCGAGGCTGGCATGGGAGGGTATGGCTTCAGTCTACAGGCATCTGTGTCCACGACTCTGATGCAGGGATGGAATTGGAGAGGATGTTTACAATAAAAGAAAAACAGTGCTGAGTGGGCAGCCAAACTGACCACATGGTGACAGACTGGAAAATAGGAGCGGC
>JAWQFJ010013332.1:17500-52156 GCA_034096865.1 Theodoxus fluviatilis | reverse complement strand
ATATGGTCAAGAGTACGCAGGTGCTGAGTACGCCGATTTCACTACCCTCCCTCAAATCAGAGCCTCTTTCTCCACACACTGTGAACTCACACAATCCAAACTTGTTTCATGTTGTTGACAAAAGATCGATGTTTCTGCACATGTGTTTGATGCTCAATAAATCTTCTTCAACTTTGATGTTTTTCATGTTTTGCGCGAAAAATTGAATGCTGTCAGTGAGAGAAAGTGTGACATGAAAATTGGTTGCGCTTTTCAAACGTAATTTGAACCTAGAATGAAAGTAAGTTACGACTAACTTGGTCGTGATACTGAAAAACTGACCCGATCCCTTTACGGTAACCTCACTTGAAAATACCTAACTTGTTACAATCTTTGTACATTTGGCATTATATTTGGGCGAGTCTTATCGCAACAGCGGCGTCAACAGAAAACGGTGCAATAAAATTGTAAAATGCAAGAACTGCAAAATCCGAAGCAGAAGACAAACTGGCTGCGTTCGATTGGTGACTTTTTGTCAATGGATTTTTTGAGAGAAAAAAGTCACGGGTAGTGATTCACATAGAAATAAACTGATTTGATCCTCGAAAGATGCAGTTGTGTAAAATTTTGTGTTACGATAAAAAAAACTATTAAAAAAAACCCGAAATAATGTTTCCGGTCAGACATCAGTTTCGTGACGTACAGAATAAGACCGCCATTTTCAACACGATTTTGAAGAAGAGGATGGCGGAGTCTTGTGAGAAAATGGAAGGTAAGTTGTTGTGTCAAATAGTTACGATGGTGAAAACTTGGCTAATCTTGATCGGAAATGATGTTTATATGGTGCTGGTTGCTAATTTTGCTTGATATTTTCTTTGTAAAAGCATTGCTGGTCATTTCTGTTGTCTCATGTTCCATGTCTGCGAAGAAAACCTAAACGCGTTGTTCGATTTTAGGAGCAAAACGTGGGTTGACTGCTGGAAATTTTAGTGTCAAGTTACGATGACGATTTTCAATGCGATAAGTTCACTTTGTGCTGGAAAAAGAATCACTGTTCTTCGATTTTATTAATTTTAAGTGCATCAAAATTGCTTCCCTCTGTTAAACAAATGTCCGCCATTGTGATTTCAAAATTCAAAGTCTCATCGCAAATTTACGCGTGCAAGATGGGGTGTACAGTTACGATAATGCTGTATTCACTAAAATCTGAAATTCAAATAGGTATACTTGATTTTAAAGTTTTGAGAGTGCTTCTAACATTCCCTGATCAATCAACAGATGATTCTTTAGTTTTTGTTTTAGATCAAACGAAATTTAGGATTTATCTCAACATGACACAGTCAGTGCTGTTTCATGAGTGTGTCAAGTTAGGTGGAAACTGCTATTTTGCACACAAAAAAGAAAAAAAGTTAGAAACGGTTCCTGATCAGGAATTGGAATGTCTTAAGGGGGTATTTGTTACAGGTTAATTTTTAACGGAGACTGTCTTTGTTTTGTGGTTTCATCTTAACTTTACACAACCCCACGATACTCAAGAATAGCAGTAAATTGTTAAGCTTGGATGGGGGTGACAACTGCTATTCTTAGCAGAAACAAAATATACAGTAGTTTTCCAATTACTATTCTAGATATTATAAAACAGAAAACTTGCTCATTATATCCAGTTTTAAGCTGTGTTTGGCATTTAGTTGCATCTTAACTTGACGACAATGTGTGGTGTAAAGTTGAGATAAGAGAGATACTTTGCTGTTTTAGTTCAACTGGTCATTATAGAAGTGCCCACACACTTCAGAAACATTGAACACATGCATTCTGATAAGTTGTGATGCTAGATTGTTGATAAATCAAAGTTTGGTCTGTCTTGCTGTCTTATCTTATCTTGACACAACTTCAGGGAACACAAGGAAGACGGCTTGGTGTCAAGATAAGATGATACTGATTATTGCTTTTCTGAAGAAAAAAAGACGGTTGTGTATTCATTCCAAACCAATTAACGTGCCGTAAGAGAGAATATTTACTTACAATGCACATTTTTCTTCTGTGTTTGGCATTTGGTTGCATCTTAACTTGACGACAATGTGTGGTGTAAAGTTGAGATGAGAGATACTTTGCTGTTTTAGTTCAACTGGTCATTATAGAAGTGCCCACACCTTTCTGAAACATTGAAGGCACTTATTCTGAAGAGTGGTAGTGCTAGATTGTTTATAAATCAAAGTTTGGTCTGTCTTGCTGTCTTATCCTATCTTGACACAACTTCAGGGAACACAAGGAAGGTGGCTTGGTGTCAAGATAAGATGATACTGATTATTGCTTTTCTGAAGAAAAAAGATGATTGTGTTCTCATTCTAAACAATTTAATGTGCCATAAGAGAGAATATTTACTTACTATGCACAGTTTTCTCCTGTGTTTGGCATTTGGTTGCATCTTAACTTGACGACAGGTTTTTGCACCGCTCGAAGCAAGCAGTGAGGGTACTCTGTACCTGTGGGTTCATTATCCAAACTCGTGGTCTAAAAAGGGCTACTTTCTGTGACAGTTATTTCTTAACACTTGCGTTTTCATGTCCCATGACTCCATTAATTTTTAATCTGATGTGTTTCAGCTGCATCCAGGAGATTTTCTGGAAGTTTCGCTGATGCCCGTCAGGCCCCTTCCCCGTCATGCTGTGGGGGATACTTTCATTGGATCGGTTAGTACTTAACCTTCACACTGACTTACTTACTTACGCCTTTGACCCCTCCTGGGGCATAGGCCGCAAACAAGGGTTCTCCATCCATCCCGGTCCTGAGCAATCTTCTCCAACTGTCACAAGACTACGATTTTTACAACACTCAAAGGACTACGTGGGTCACTCAGTACCCATACCTATTGGTTGTATCCCTACCCATGTCGTCCTGAAAGGAATATTCACCGAAGCTTTTTTAAAAAAAAAGGGGTACTGAGCGACTCACCTCGTCCTGAGAGGAATACCCACTGTAATTTCGGTCAACCCAGACTGAAAGTTAAGCATGTTGTCATCACTAAAAATATGGGTACTGAGCGATCCACGTAGTCCTTAGCGTGCAGTTCAAAATCACCTGTTAATTTATAAATAACAGCTGAATAAAATTATTTTAAAATAGGGAAATATGAACATCCATAGAAACCTGGAAAAGTCACAAAATTGCATGTAGATGCATGCAATAGACGGTTAAGTTAGTTTTACGGATATATTTTGTGGTACATTTTATCTGTTTTCAAATAATTTCCAATGCCTGGACAATGAGTTTTTATTGGTTCAAAACTGAAATTCTTCTTTGGCATTAAAATTAAAGGTGGTTAACACTTTGTTTCCAATGAAATACGTTTCTGTTGCAGGTTGAAAGTGTCGAGGAGGATGGTGTATATATCAGAAACATGAAGTAACAGGGGGACTACTTTGTGTTTCCCAATGTTGAGAATTCATGGTTTGTGTATGCCACAGAGATCAAAAGGATCATGCCACCACCAACCATTGACAATCGCTTGAAACATTTTTTCCCATAAACTTTTGCAGCACAACATTGACACTGGCTTTAAACTGTCTGTATAAACTTGAGCAGTGTACTGTCTAGTTTTTTTAAATACATGTATTTCATTTGATGTTTATCTACTCAGAATGTAAGGTGATGATGATGTGTGAACTGTGTTGGTATGCTGTGGTCATCCAAGTGGATAGCGTGTGGTGTTGGATAAATGCATCTTTCTCACATGACATGTAAATAGTGTGTTCTTTTTCACTGTCATCTTATTTCTGTTTTACTTGTCTGAGGCTTAATAAAAGAAGCAGATCAAAATTTCCTTTTTAAGGAAAAAGAATGTATTGACTTGGTGATTTGTATCGAATGTTTATTCTCTCATTTATTCAACTAAACGGAGCAAGTCTGCATCTGTGATCATTGTGTGACACTTGATTATCCAATATATTGTTGGAAACATGTTGAAACAAGTATCTGGCCATTTTCCATGTTATGCATAAATTAATATTGTTCTATTTTCCAAGTTTGTGTAAAGTTATGATAATGCTAATACAAAGTTTCATCTGTAGAAATTATTAAGGGATACCTTGTTCACCAAATTATCATTAGACATGTTGGAAAAGTGTGTATCTATAGCATATTTAAGATGCATTCTGATCATGATGCCACATCATGCTTTTTTGTTTACGTTTGTGTAAGGTTATGTTAAAAATGGTGTCAAGTTGAGTTAAAACCCAAACTTTTTGCAATTGCTTGAAATGGTGAAACACTTTTTGATGCCACTTTCAATAGATTGATTATGTATAGAGCATTGTTTTAGCCAGGATCTTTTTCATAGTGGTGCAATGCATTTTTTATTTATTAGAAATTAAAAAGTCTTTTGTCACGGTGTCAAGTTAAGATGGTGAACTGAGCAATTTCCATTTTATGTCTTTAATGAGCTTTTAGTACAGTGTGTTATATTTATTATTTCTTCAATATAAAGAATAATTGATTTGCATTCATGCTAATGGAGTAATATTTTTTGTCTTTAAGAAATGTTTAAATTGAAGAGGATTTTTAACATATTTTTACAAGCCGAACAGAAGGCAACCACAATTAGAGCCAGGATATGTGTATCAATCCTTTCTGATGTTGATAATTGTTAAACCTCTATTAGATGAGACCCTGAACACATTTTTAAAACAAAATTGCTGTAATTATGCATGTTACATTGATTTTGAATGGCAGTTAAGGCTGCGGTGTAAAGTTAAGTTAAGACAAATGCTAACCTCTAATTTGACTAACAATTATGATTTTATTTCATTTCTTCTTGACCTAGGATCAATAATATCATTAATACTTGGATGTTGAAGCTGCAATAAAGTTTTTGTGTTGAATAGTTTATCTTTTGTGGCTCTTTTTCTGAATGTGTGGTGGTGTCAAGTTAAGATAAGACTCCAAACTGTCTTCTTCAAATACAACTAAACTAAAGACTGCATTCAGTTTTTCTTTTCTGTACAGTTTAGACATCACCTAATGCATCATATTTATGTGAAATAAAGAGTGTATCAGAAAGTTTATTTTGAAATATTTGTGTCACACCAATACTCAGCACCTCTGTACTCTTGACCATATGGAGATGAGAGAGAGAGAGAGAGAGAGAGAGAGAGAGAGAGGGGGGGGTGGAGGGGAGGATTACAATCGAGAAAGAGAGAGAGAGAGAGAGAGAGAGACTGAGGAGAGAGAGAGAGAGAGAGAGAGAGAGAGAGAGAGAGAGAGAGAGAGAGAGAGAGAGAGAGAGAGAGAGAGAGAGAGAGAGAGAGAGAGAGAGAGAGAGGAGGAGGGGGGAGAGAGAGAGAGAGAGAGAGAGAGAGAGAGAGAGAGAGAGAGAGAGAGAGAGAGAGAGAGAGAGAGAGAGAGAGAGCTATTGTGTATAGCATTGTATATGTGTATGCCCACAAGCACATATATATGCATGTGCATGTACAGATAGATGGTGAATGGAAGAGAGAATGAGAGGGATACAATGAACACTGGAAGAGAACTGGAAAGAAGACAGTCCATGCAACCTTGCCACACTGCAGAACTTGTCAGTGCAACAAGCTGGCAGAAACAAGACTCAGTCCTCCCATCCCTTTAACCAAAGGCACTTCAGAACTCAAAAGTCACAAAAGGCTTTGCAAAGACCGTGAAAATTCCAGTCTATATACCTGCTTGCCGCATATGGGCATGTTCATCGAGAATCTGGACCAGGGACTGGCCCAAGATGGTAGTGGGGTAGCAATGCCCCTGTCCCAGCAAGGTGGCATACTCCTGCAGGTGGGGACTCTCCCTCAGGAAGGCGTTGTAGCTCCGGGTACTGCCACTGTCCTTCAGATACCCTGCAATGGCAGTGATTTGCATACATGATTACAGGTGTATACAGGTGTTGAAGAGCTCTCTATGCTGTGGCAGCCCAGCGACACAAATTGGCCACCACCAAAACAAGAAGGGCAAAGCCCATACGACTCACATGATTGACCCTGACCTTCACATGACCTTGACCTTCACATGACCTTGACCTTCAGGTGACCTTCAAGGTCAAGGTCAAACAACTAAACCTAGCAATGACATCATACACTAAGAACTGCTTTACACATTTTTCCTACCAAAACACATGTGACCTTGACCCAAGGTCAAGGTCATGCAACACAAAGCTGTTAATTCAAGACACAGGAAGCACAATGGTGCTTATTGGCACTTTCTACCATGAGATATGGTCACTTTTAGTGGTTCACTACCCCATTTTGGTCACATTTCATAAGGGTCAAAGTGACCTTGACCTTGATGATATGTGACCAAATGTGTCTCATGAGGAAAGTATAACATGTGTACTACAATGTTATGAAGTTTGGAAGAGTTATCTTCCATAGTTCAGGGTCAAGGTCACTTCAAAATATGTATACAATCCAACTTTAAAGAGTTCCTGTGACCTTGACCTTGAAGCAAGGTCAAGTCACTGTGTATGTTTTAGTACGCCTTGTCATCCTACATCATCATGCCAAATTGGGTGTTGATAGACTTAAAGGACGCCCGGACGCCCGGTCTGCCCGGACGGACGCCTGGACGCCCGGATGGACGTCACAGGTGACCTAGTATGAAAGTATAACATGTATACTACAATGTTATGAAGTTTGGCAAAGTTATCTGTCATAGTTCAGGGTCAAGGTCACTTCAAAATATGTGTACAATCCAACTTTAAAGACCTCCTGTGACCTTGACCTTGCAGCAAGGTCAATCAAACTGGTATCAAAAGATAGGGATTACTTTGCCCTATACACCATATATAGATCAGATATAAAAGGTAAAAGGTAAAGGTGTGGTTTTTTATAGCGACTTACACCCTTTGTCTGGGTCTCAAACCGCTTACACTTTACCCCCTGATCACTGGGCAGCTTCATCAATCCTCACTGGTACCTCACAACAAACATAGTGACATACATTTAAGACACACACAGTCAGGTACCAGCACCAACTCCGCTCCCTGGGGAGTATTCCAACCCGATGCTGGCGCTTGGCCGCATACAAGGGTTAATCGCACAACGTTTTGCCAATATTGCCCTCACAGGTACCCGGTTTTACTCCTGGGTGGGGAGAAACAATGCGAGTTAAACATCTTGCTCAAGGATGCAACTCTGGAAACCGCGCAGCTTCGAACGCCGTACCCACTGGCCGCAAGCGACTGTAGGTCCAGCGCGCTAACCACTCGGCCACAGAAACTCAAAAACTTCAGAGAAAATTGGGAAACTGTGAAAAATGGCTGTTTTTTAGACAACATTTATGGCCCCTGGGACCTTGACCTTGAAGCAAGGTCAAGTCACTATGTATGTTTTTTGATGCCTTGTCATCATACACCATCATGCCAAATTGGGTGTTGATAGACTTAATAGTCTCCGAGAAAAATCCAACGTTAAAGTTTTTCACGGACGCCCGGACGGACGACACGGGTGAGTACATAGAGAGCCCTAGACAGTAGACAGTGAAGAAGCCGTACAGATGGGAACTTCACCCTCACACTGGACAATCGGCCTGGTGGACATCTCCTGATTGGGTTTCAGTTTATCCCAACTGAACTATCTACTATGTCTCACATGTACATGTGTGTGTGTGTGTGTGTGTGTGTGTGTATACGTCTGTGCGTGTTTGTGTGTGGTTTTGTGTGTGTGTGTGTGTGTGTGTGTGTGTGTGTGTGTGTGTGTGTGTGTGTGTGTGTGTGTGATTATGTGTATGTGTGTGTACGTACGTGTACGTGTGTGTACGTACGTGTACGTGTGTGTGTGTGTGTGTGTGTGTGTGTGTGTGGTTGTGTCGATGTGTTTTCATGAAAAGTAGTATGATCAGTATACTTTGCAAGATTAATTCATGTATACATTCTCCTCTTTGATTGAAAAAAACCTTCACAGAAGTCTCCTTGAAAAGTTGAATGCTTTCTTTAAGACAAGACAGCTGCTACGGTAAGGATATTCCTAAAACTAGTTAAAGAGAGTCAAAGCAGCAAGCAGAAAGAATGAGTCCCAATACCTGAGGCAGGGACCAAACCCACAACCTCCAATCTACTGCCAACTGTTTGAATCACAGAAAAATGGCCTAGCTTGCAGGGCTCTAGCACAGTTGTTAAAGATGCTCACTTTTCTGCTAGCAGGTTTAAAGTGCAATGCGACATAGATCCTAGCAATGCATCCTTGGGCAAGGTGCGTCACCCACAATGCCTTTCTACTGAGGAGTTCATTTGGGCACTGCGCAGTGGCGACCAGGGGCGAAATTCCTCCAAAACAAATCCCCATGTATTTCAAATAAAACAAAACATTCTTCTTCTTCTATCAACATCATCATTGACTGAGTGACCTTTTCTTTGAGGCAAATTACTGTCTCACACAGCATGCAGCAAACATCACTATCCCTGATGACAAACTATCAATTTACAAAAAAGAAAGCTTAGCTTTAGCTAACCACCACTTTGTTCAGTCATTCTGAACTACCTTCTACTTTAACTGTTCATCTCAACATGGCCAGGTATTTTGACAACTGCATAAAAAAATTATCATTTGGTTCACAGTTGGCACATTCAGTTTGTACACGGCATTGCGATGTAGTCAGTGTAAATTATCTATTCCGATGCCCCCCAAGTATCTTTTGCAGCATGGGGTTGAGTTACTGGAGTCCAAAACCTGGCAGTCAAATTGTTTGTGACTGTGAGTGTGTTATTGATCAAGAGGGAAAAAAGAGAAAAGCTGTATGTATGCATGGCATGTATGCCTGCATAAGTGTTTCTCTTGTATCAAGCATGTCAGTGAGTTTCTATGGGAGATATTACAAGGCTGTTCCCCAACAAATATATCTGAATAAAAATCACTGTCAAAACCACTGTTAAATCAGTTTATTCCTTAGTTCATTCTCTCTGAAACGAAAATCCATCAATACGATATTATGTAGTAATATGCAATGTTCAGTAAGACTAAGTAACAATGATGTCACATTTCTCAGTCACACACACACACACAAAAACACACACACACACACACACACACACACACACACACACACACACACACACACGCTAGACAAAATAGCAAAAGTCCCAGATTAATTAACGCAAATAAGCGTTTTTCACTATTCGCCCATAAGTGACGGCTTATGGCGAAAAGATTGGAGTTTTTAGGAGGACGGTAAGCTCATCAGACTGCTAATTGACATGTATACATGTAAATAAAAAATTAATCGGCAGGTTGAAAGAAAACATACTGTAAATCAATAATAACGTGGAAACGTATGTTTTCCATAAACATCTCAACGATTGTTTTCCATTTTTTACCAACTGATGTTGACACATTTCACGCTGAATCACCATACAGTTCACATTAGCAAGAGCTTACTGAAGAAATCAAACGTGAAACAGCGCGAATTTCGATTTGCAAATCAGCGTGTTTAAGTTAATGGATTACGACATAAGTCGCCAATACAGTCTGCAATGTGGTGAAAACGGAAGTGATCCAAGGCAAAATAAAACTAAAGAACGTCAATATCTTCACATTTGAACAATATTCGGTGCACTCCACAGTCACATGTCATAACACAAAACACAAACATACTCAGTACCACAGCGGCACTAGAGTCTAGACTAGAGTCAAGAAAAGGCACACAGAACATCCGAGTTGAGACACTTACCCAGTACCAGTCGAGCTATTTCTGATGGTAATAAGCTGGGTGGCCCAGCCATTATGTCGATCACACGCTAGTACACGATGTATATGAAAATAGATGCATCGTCGCGTGCCATTAAAAAGCAACAAGAGACAGTCGTTGCGAGTACACAAACTAGCGAAGTTTCAAGTATGGCGGTAATTTTCGCAAGTGCGACATGATAACTGTGAAATCAAATAAGGATTTTTCACTACCTACACATTAATACATGTATACGATAAATATTCTCTTTAAATAGCTAATTGGATTAAAAGATCATGATTATTATTTTATAAAATCAAATGTCGCAATGTTCCGTGCATTATCATTTCCGCTAAGGGAAGGCAACTCCATTTCATGGATGCTCCAGTCCGCTATCGAGGCTCGTCTAGTTGTGAACCGGAGATCTTGCATTTATGAGTCTTCAGTTCCAAACAAAAGCTAGGCATGGCTATTCAGTCAAATTTTCTCCATATTTTGGGCATAGACTAGCTTGTGCTACTTCACAGTATTTTGGAGTCGCAGGTGATTAATGCTACTATGCAATGTTAGAATGTACAGTACAACTAACAGTACGGTGTACCATGCGGGGTCACATCGACTGATCGAGGCAGGGGCCACAGACAGTCGCCTATGCATTCAATACTGTTCATTTTTCGTAGCTGAATATTTGCATCTGATTGTTGCATTGGGATTGGTTGCTTCTGATTAGCAGTCGTGAGTTGATCTCTGAAGACGTTTGCAGCATAGACGAAGGATAGCATCTGTTATCACTGTTCCATTCCAAAAGTTCTATGCCAACCATCTGACGCCTCTCCCTGCTGCTGTCTGACAGCCTACCACCATGTTCATACTTACCTGTCTGTCAGTGTATCTGTCTGTCTCTTCCTGTTTGCCCATGCAATTGTCAACCTGTATCTCCATCTCCCACCCCCACTCCCCCTGTGGATTTGGGGTTAGAATTGACGCACTGCGTCTCCCTACGCGATTCGTAAGAGGCGAATGACTAGGGATACCATGACTTGAATTGCGATTACTCTAAACTGCTCTAGTGATTTTCGTGCTTAGTGACCATACATAGCCTTCAAAGGCTGATAGGCCGTAAAACACCATCCATCCATCCATCCCACCCCCACCTGTGTCTCACACTCTCATTCTCTATGTGTGACTGTGTGTGTTGTGTATGTATGTGTGTGTGTGTGTGTGTGCGCGCGCGCATGCACACACATTTGTTCATTCCTCCTTTGGTCCACCCACTGGTACCTATCTGCAAGCCTGTCATTCTCTTTGTTTCTCCCTCTCCCTTCCTCCCTACCTCTTTGTTCTTAGAGACTTTCTCAAATAAGCAGAAACACATGCATGCACACACAGACATCCATGCACATACATGCAGCTGGGTGTATTAACAGTATGCACACACAATTCTTTTGTCATCTCCCTACGTGATTTGTAAGAGGCAAATAAGACTTGATTTGTGCTTACTCCTAAACTATTCTAGTGATTTTCTTGCAAATGGCCCTACATAGCCGACAAAGGCTGATAGGCCATAAAACTCCAGCCATCCTTCCATCCATCCATCCATCCTTCCATCCATCCTTCCATCCATCCATCCATCCATCCATCCATTGTCAGTAAAATTGCTGTTGCATGTTTTATTCTTCGTGTTACATAGAGCCCTGTAGTTTTTCAGATGGAGTAAAAATAGTACTCTATTTATTCAATGTAATCTTTGCCCTTTTTTCAGGCTGTGGGACTCTCTTTGTCTTCGATGTCACTCCCCAAGGTTTAAGGTTGGTGCGGACTTTTGACTGGAATGATGGCCTCTTTGATGTCTGCTGGGCAGAGGACAATGAGAACGTCATTCTGACATCTTCAGGAGATGGGTCCTTCCAAGTGTGGGACGTGGCTCAAGACCAGGTAGTTAGATGAAATACTTAGGCAAAAAGAAATAAAAGTTTTGTTTACTGTAACATGACCAGAAAAAATAGGTCACACTCACAGTCAGTCTAAACAAAAAATATATATATTTTTTTTTTTAAGAGGCCAGATTGAATATAAATCACAATTTCTCAATTGCTGAAAAATACTTGTTTAAATACTTAAATAGTGGATACCCCAAGTGCTCCCAAAGCAAAGAAATTGAGACAGCTCACAATTCATTGATTTCCATCAATTTCTTCCCCCTTTCTTGTCTTTATTTTCACAATCGGAAAAAAAGTTTTGGGTCAGTAGAACAAAAGAAATCCCTCTCAATAATGGGCCACACTGGTGGACTCATCCGAGGAAAGGGGTGCAGACCCTGCACCGCTGGTGGGCCACAGCATCTGCTTGGCTGCATTTTTACAGAGGCGTTTATGCTCTAAACAGAGCCGAATCACCTTGACAATTGATGCAAATATGATATTCATAGTAACCCAATACAGCAGAAAGTGCATTGTGTACACCAGTTTGTGAACCTGTCTTTTGGGTGGCGGATTTAGGCGAGCAAATGATAGTGTTTGATAAAGTGCAGGGGGCAATGCTGTGCTTCCATCCTTGGGACAGGAGAAATCTGGATTCTTTCTTGTTCAATGTTACTCCAGGGCTTGATAGATAGGGGGGTGTACATTACTGCTTGTAGTGATTCTCCAGAATGTTACTCCAGGGCTTGATAGATAGGGGGTGTACATTACTGCTTGTAGTGATTCTCCAGAATGTTACTCCAGGGCTTGATAGATAGGGGGTGTACATTACTGCTTGTAGTGATTCTCCAGAATGTTACTCCAGGGCTTGATAGATAGGGGGTGTACATTACTGCTTGTAGTGATTCTCCAGAATGTTACTCCAGGGCTTGATAGATAGGGGGTGTACATTACTGCTTGTAGTGATTCTCCAGAATGTTACTCCAGGGCTTGATAGATAGGGGGTGTACATTACTGCTTGTAGTGATTCTCCAGAATGTTACTCCAGGGCTTGACAGATAGGGGGTGTACATTACTGCTTGTAGTGATTCTCCAGAATGTTACTCCAGGGCTTGATAGATAGGGGGTGTACATTACTGCTTGTAGTGATTCTCCAGAGAGCAGAACTGACCAGCTCACTTGATCTACACAGAAAAAAACTACAATGCCTTCTACTTCAAACCAAAGAAATTTCAGTAAAGTCATGTTGTTGAAGACTGCAATATTAGTGGTCAAAGCTCCCTGTCTGTTGACACGGCATGCATCTAGGTAGAGTGTCCCAAGCTTGCTGAATGAGTTGCTTGGAAACACCTCTTGCTGAGGGAAGGTCCTGTAAATATTTTTTTTAATTTTGCTTCGGCATGTCATAGACATTGAACCAAAGCTAATGCACTCACACAGAGGGGTAGGTGCATCTTAGGTGTTCACCAAGTATAATCATTTATGCAGACTGTGCATGTAATTCAGTCTGTGCATGTAATTCTGTCTGTGCATGTAATTCAGTGTACATGTAATTCAGTGTGTGCATGTACTGCAGTCTGTGCTTGTACTGCAGTCTGTGCATGTACTGCAGTCTGTGCATGTACTGCACTCTATGCATGTACTGCAGTCTGTGCATGTGATTCAGTGTGCATGTACTGCAGTCTGTGCATGTACTGCAGTCTGTGCATGTAATTCAGTGTGCATGTAATTCAGTGTGCATGTAATGCAGTCTGTGCATGTAATTCAGTGTGCATGTAATTCAGTGTGCATGTAATTCAGTGTGCATGTAATTCAGTCTGTGCATGTAATTCAGTGTGCATGTAATTCAGTGTGCATGTAATTCAGTCTCTGCATGTAATGCAGTCTGTGCATGAATGATTATATTTGGTGAACATCTACGATGCACCTACCCCTCTGTGTGACTGCGTGAACTTTGGTTCAGTGTCTACAACTTGCCACAGATAAAACAAAAGTATTTACAGGAACTTTTCTTCCCTTCCATCTGGTCTGAAACATATACCACTTCCTGGCACCCCACCCCCAGTGCTCTCCCCTCTTGCATGAGTACAGGGTCAGCCTCTAAGCCTCTACTCACGAGTTGAAACCATGTCTTTTTGACGGGCAGAGATGGGCGAGCATGCTTTGGGGCTTGGTGATGTGTGAGGCGCAGTGCCGTGGTTCTATCCCTGGAATGGGGAAAATCTAGGTTAATGAAATAAACCTCTTGGTGAACTATTAGAGTAGGCTTGAACAACCCAGCAACCTGGGAGAGAGAGAGTATTGGAGTAGAAAGTGTGTGTTAAACTTGCAGTTTCAATCAAACATCTTGTCATAGGCTTACACATGAAACTCTGAGGTGCATCACTTCTTTAGACCTTCATGAATGAATTCTTAAAAGTTCTGGAAAACTGTATATTCTTTTAACATTTTCAGGGGCCGTTGCAAGTTTACAAGGAGCACACAAAAGAGGTAAGGAAATCCTTTTTGTTCCTGCGCATACCATCGCAACAGATTGTATTTTAAAAGCATTTTTAGACTGTCACAAGGGCTTGCACTTGATTACTGATAATTCAACCAGTTGTTCTTAGTTAAATGAAGATTCATTGACAAATTTGGGATTTCCTCATTTCTACCACTGCAGCTGGGCAGCATGAATAGACACTCATGCATACAAAGTAAATCATACAAGTTCTCCCTCCTCAGGGTCTGGGTGTTTTTCCTGTCCTCAGCACAGTTTTGGCTCTGTACTGGGAATAGCGTGGCAGAGTGGATGACTAAGATTTTAATTTCTACAGGTCAACAGTGTGGACTGGAGCCTGTCTAGAGCTGTGAGACAAGTGCTGACTGCTTCATGGGACAGCCACATCAAACTGGTGGGTGCTGGAATCGGCTCAGGCAGGAGTTGTGCTCCAATGCCACCAGTGAAATGGATGTTAATTAATGCCACTTTAAGTTTAACCTAAAGGTTGTTGATATACTAAGAATGAAATGTGTTGTTTTTTTCTTTGCCATTATCGGATTAAGAAACTGTCATTGTCATCATCATTATCCTACCCTACCCCATGCCTCCTCTTCCTCCTCTCCTCAACCCCCTCCTCCTCATCTCCCCTACCTCCCACCCACCCACCCCCCTTCTCCTCTCTTCAACCCTCTCCTTCTAAATGTTGTCATCTGTCATCATTGCAACTGTCCTTTTCCCCTTAAACTTCTGTTGTATAATTGTATGATGATTTATGCTGTCTTACATTAAACTCTTACTGTTTTCAAATTGCCACTTGAAATATAAAATGTGTATACAAGAAACTTCATGGGTAACCAGGTGAAATCAATACAGATGAGTGTGAATAAAGTTCAGCATTGTCAGATAAATGTCATCTTGTTCTTTCCAGTGGGACTTGAACCAATCCCAGTCCCTGCAGACATTTTCAGGTCACAGCTACATCGTGTATGTGGCGCTCTGGTCTCCTCTGCTTCCCGAGACCTTTGCCTCAGCCTCAGGTGTGGAGCGTCGCCCCGCACAGGATAACTCTCATCTCTGGTGTCGAGCGTTGCCCCGCACAGGATAACTCCCATCTCTGGTGTCGAGCGTTGCCCCGCACAGGATAACTCTCATCTCTGGTGTCGAGCCCAACAGAAATTGCGTCCGTCATTAGTTCCTTCTTGATAAGAACACATGAACATGCATGTGTGTGCGTGAACACACACACACACACACACACACACACACACACATTCAAGCACAATTGTACACACACATGCATGCTCGCACGAGTGATGGAATTTTCTATCATAGGTGTATGTCAAGAGATGTGACTATGTAAGGGCTTTTTTTCACTTCCATTCAATACATTCTGGTGGAGAGCCCCTGACTGTTTCATCCAGCTGTCTTTCAGAATTTTTTTAGATCCAAAAGTCGTGAGAAGATTTTTGGGGGAAGATTTTTTCATTTCAATCTTAATTAATGTAATATGTTATTTACTCTTTTTTATCCTTTGAGGTAAAACTTGACACACAAAATTTTAATCTGCATTAGAGTGTATTTTCAGTTGAGACTTTATGTTGCCTGAAAAAGACTGATTAGCCTTTAAGAGCCTCTAGCTTCAGACCCTCTTCCCCATTGTGCAGGTGACAAGATGGTGCAAGTGTGGGACACCAGGCAGGGCAGAATGCCTGTGGTCTCCATTGCTGCCCATGATGGGGAGGTACTGACCTTGGACTGGTGCAAGTATGACCAGGTAGACCTTGACTCCTGAACTCTGACCTGTGAACTGGGCCTTTCTCAAATCTTTCATAACATGATGGTACAGAGAAGTCATCTCACTCTGTTGCATTGATTCATGATCTTGTCTTCGTTTCCACTTCTTATCAGAAAAGTTTGAGTTACAGTTTGAATTCAGAACCTTATCTGTTCAAATCTGAGATTGTGTGGATAGTCTAGCAGGAAAGTAATGTCACTTGGTGTTATTACTTCCTCAAAGGAGGTAAGGTTTTACCCTCAGGTCATGAATTAGTTAGTTTGTTAATTAGTTGTTCAGCAAAGTAACTCTAAAAGTTCTGATGAAATTTGGTGCGAGGTCAGGGTTTCACCGAAGGAACAATCCTATAAATGTTGGAGGTTTTCTGTGGTCTCCATTGGGAATGGGAAGCATAAAGAGAATATTATCTGTCAGGAAGTTTGGGAACGGGAAGCATAAGGAGAATGTTATCTGTCAGGTAGTTTGGGAATGGGAAGCACAAAGAGAATGTTATCTGTCAGGTAGTTTGGGAATGGGAAGCATAAGGAGAATGTTATCTGTCAGGAAGTTTGGGAATGGGAAGCATAAAGAGAATGTTATCTGTCAGGTAGTTTGGGAATGGGAAGCACAAAGAGAATGTTATCTGTCAGGTAGTTTGGGAATGGGAAGCATAAAGAGAATGTTATCTGTCAGGTAGTTTGGGAATGGGAAGCATAAGGAGAATGTTATCTGTCAGGTAGTTTGGGAATGGGAAGCATAAGGAGAATGTTATCTGTCAGGTAGTTTGGGAGTGGGAAGCATAAGGAGAATGTTATCTGTCAGGTAGTTTGGGAATGGGAAGCATAAAGAGAATATTATCTGTCAGGTAGTTTGGGAATGGGAAGCATAAAAACCGCTGGCGCTGAACCTCCAGGTTTTGGCATTAAAAAACAAAACAATAAAGCTGTGAGGATCTCCAGTAAACCTGGATGGATAAAAAAATGGAATACAGGACGTTTCATACCCTGGATGTTTTGTAGCCTGAACGTTTCGTACCCTGGTCGTTGTGTACCTCATTTAGTCGATTCATACCTTTTCTACCCTAACCCTAACCTAACCATAACCCCCCCCTGCGGGTTAGGGTTAGGGTACGAAACGACTAGGTACGAAACATCCAGGGTACAAAACGACCCGCATCGTTAAAAATCCTTCTTTCTCCTTCACCAATGTCCAATATTCTCGAAATTATGTCACATTATTCGACGTCAAATGATCACGTCACACAGTTTGCATTCGGACTCTGTTGTAGCGTTTTCTTGGCAACACCAAAACGTTAAAACTCACTTTCTTTTCAAACCTCGATTCTGAAAATTTGATACATTCAATCGGACCAAACTTTCAGTAAGTGTGCAAAATGTCAAGGAAATCCATCCAGTAGGTTTTTAGCTATCAGCCGTTAAGTCGGGACAGACAGACAGACAGACAGACAGACAGACAGACAGACAGACAGACAGACAGACAGACAGACAGACAGACAGACAGACAGACAGACAGACAGACAGATAAAGCTGTGAGGACCTCCAGTAAACCTGGAGGGATAAAGAGAATATTATCCCTCCAGGTTTACTGGAGGTCCTACAGACTTTATCTGTGTGTCTGTCTGTCTGTCCCGACTTAACGGCTTATATCTCAAAAACTACTGGAAGGATTTCCTTGACATTTTGCACACTAACTGGAAGTTAGGTCCGATTGAATGTATCAAATTTTCAGAATCGAGGCTTGAAGAGAAAGTGGTTTTTTAAGGTCGTACACTCAAGAGCGCCTCCCCAAATACTCCATTCATGGAATGGCCAATCTTTGACGTCATCAACAACGTGACGTCATTTGCGAGTAGAGTTTTGAGGATAATGAATTTCGAGAACATTGGTGAAAGGATAAAAAATGATTTTTTACGATGCAAGTGGTCAATTGATGGAATGGCGACCCACTCCACAGCCACGTCTCTTTCTCGCTGTATCTCGCGTGGTAACAGATGCGCAGACGGCAAAATGGCTTCCGAATGAACGCCGACTAACTCGTTGCATTGTAATATTCTGGACAGCATTTGTGTCTCATTTTTGCCAGACAGTGAGAAGATTTCTCAGACTGTGATAGACAGGGGTATGAATAAATACTGTTCATGTTATTTAGATGAAATTGAGATCTATTAGCAAGCGGATTAAACGGTGGAGGTGACAGCTCGGTGCTTCAGATCAATGTGGAAAAATGTAAGCAGCACATTATGTATCGACTTTCTTTCGATCTTGACGCTGCTAAGCAGAAGATGAACCATCCTCATTGCTCGTGCAAGGCTGGGTAAGTGTTGTTGGGTTTTTAATCATGTATCTGTTACGTGTTTGATGGAGTAAGCTAAGCTCGTATTCCAAAATTTTATAACCTACACTTGAAGTGTTGTGTGTGGAGCCAAAAAGCTTGCGCAACTGTCCTTCGCACTGACTGTCCTATGCACGGACTGTCCTTTGCATTAACTGTCCTTCACACTGACTGTTCTATGCACTGACTGTCCGATGCACTGACTGTCCTATGCACTTTCACACTGACCAGTGCACAGAATGACCGGCATGTGTCCGAAGCTATGGTGAGCGCGACATGTCAGTGTGAAGGACAGTTAATGCAAAGGACGGTCAGTGCAAAGGACAGTCCGTGCGAAGGACAGTTGCGCAAGCTTTTTGGCTCCACACACAACACTTCAAGAGTAGGTTCTACAATTTTGGAATGCGAGCTTAGGTTACTCCATCAAATCAAACACGTAACAGATAAATGATTTTTTTTTAAAAAACACTTATACAGCCTTGCACGAGCAATGAGCAGTAATGTTAAATTTCAAATGCAGATCTGAGACTCACCCCCGCACAGACTCCTTTGCTTTTATTCAGCCGGTTGAGATTTAGCTGCTCGTGTGGCCACGGAAAAGAACGTTATAAATGCTTTACAAGCACTCCGCCACATCAATTCTCTCTCAGCTGGTAGAGCGTTAGACTCTTGGTCATGCATGACCAGGTTCGATTCTGCGCTGAAACTTTTTTTTCTCTCTTTTTTCGAGAGGTTGTGGGTTCAAACCCGACCTGGTTTTTTTTATGTTTTTGTGTGTGTGTGTGTTTTCCCCCTCTTTTCTCGAGAGCTTGCGGGTTCGAACCCGATTAAAAAAATAAAATTTAATGCCAAAACCTAGAGGTTCAGCGCCAGCGGTTTTTATCTGTCAGGTAGTTTGGGAACGGGAAGCATAAAGAGAATGTTATCTGTCAGGTAGTTTGGGAATGGGAAGCATAAGGAGAATGTTATCTGTCAGGTAGTTTGGGAACGGGAAGCATAAGGAGAATGTTATCTGTCAGGTAGTTTGGGAATGGGAAGCACAAAGAGAATGTTATCTGTCAGGTAGTTTGGGAATGGGAAGCATAAGGAGAATGTTATCTGTCAGGTAGTTTGGGAATGGGAAGCATAAGGAGAATGTTATCTGTCAGGTAGTTTGGGAATGGGAAGCATAAAGAGAATGTTATCTGTCAGGTAGTTTGGGAATGGGAAGCATAAGGAGAATGTTATCTGTCACTAGTTTGGGAATGAAGAGAAATTTTATTGCGCAACACAAAGCTGATAAAGTCAAACTATTGATGATGTGGGCATATGCGTTCCACACTCAGATATGGCTTTTAGTCAATAAAATGAACATAACTATGTAGAGTCAGGCCTGGCTAGCAGAACATGCTGCCTTTATTAATAATACAGGCCATGGAGGATAAATGTTGGCTTCTTTGGTAAAGATTTGCGCTCTGAGAGTGCTGTCTAGTTTTAGAAGTTTGTTTGGTCTGTTAGGTTTTATCGAGCAATATAGTGGATTAGATTGTAGTGTTCATTTGTTCATTCATCCAGCTATTCATAATCTGTCAATCTCGCAAAAAAGTCAACTGCACAGTTATCTCCCATACTCCATGTGTTAAATACGACCTTTGCATTGACTGTCTCTCATGCTCTTGGCCATCTTCAGCTGAGTTCTCAGTGAAATGTGTATTTGCATTTTCCAGAATCTGCTGTTTTCGGGAAGTGTGGACACTACAATTCGAGGCTGGGACATCAGGAACCCGAGGCAGAGCATCTGCCAGTTGCAGGGTCACCAGTACGCCGTCAGGCGGATCAAGGTAGGTGTAAGATGAAACCTGTGACACAATGTTTGGAATGAATCACACCACAAAAAATAAATGTCAGCTTTCAGACCATCAGCTTGTTAGCAGGAGAGTACTGTATTTATAAAAATCTATCCTTTCCTTCCATCTCACTTGTGGAGGGGAGGGGAGGAGGGAGGGGGAAGAAGGGAGGGAGAACCAAGATTAAAGCTAATAAGATTAGTTATAGAATTTATAGACTTGATCATGTTCTTACAAATAATCAATTTCACCCCCCCCCCCCAAAAAAAAAAAAAAAAAAAAAAAACTTATCTTCTGACAATGAACCACTGAAGTTAACTTCTTAAGTTGCAGTAAGCAAATTTCTTTTTTCATACTTCCATTTTCCAGGCTTCCCCCTTTGTCAGAACTGGCCTTGCCTCCTGTTCCTATGACTTCACTGTCAGGTAGGAACCTGCTTCAGCATGCTTATTATTTAACATGGAAATGAAGGAAGTCTCTCAGACTTGCATGAAATCCATAGGCTTTAGTTCTGTGATACCTACCTTAGTATTCATGTAGAAAATTACCAAAAACACCATGGATAAGATCATTATATTTGTTACTCATCCACAGATTGAAGTGATGGAGGAATGTGTGCATGTTTTATTGGTGCAGTGGTTTCCTTCATCACCTTCCAGTATGAACTTTCTTACTATGGACTGCCTGAGTTAAGAAGGAAAAGATATCAGTGCCACTTGTGAATTGAACAACAAGAGAAGGGTGACATGACCAATGAAGTCTGTGATGCAACGCTGCAGGGGCAAGCTTGCAGAAAATTTACTCTCAAGTGTTTTCTTTGGAAAATGAGTAGGAAAGTCAGTTTATGAACATGTTGTCAACAAGTGCCTTCATCACTTTTCACACTCCACCACTTGTTGTGACAGTGAGAATGTTGTGACCTGTAAATAAAAAGCTTGATGTATCATCCATCTATATTTGCCATAAACTATTCTAATATTTGGTATCTATATCTGACCATCAACTGTCTAGTCTTTAAAAGGGAGTGGCTGTTGGTCAAGGTAGTTGCACCCAATAGTTGTTTTTGTTATCTTACTTGCAACTTTTGATCTTTGTTTGAATATATTGTTAACATGCAACTCTGTGTGTGGAAAGTGTGTGGTTTGTATCTTTTTTCTCAGAAATTGGATAGTTCTGTTTTCAATGGTGTTTCAGGCTATTGTTCTGGTCGTGAATAAGGGCCCCCTGAGGACTTCACTTTAACACTTGTTCAAACTTTCCAACAGCAAGTATCCATCATATGAATGTAAAAAATGTCAAGAATATTAAAACCTAGGAAGTTGTTGCCATGGTAACTATGAATTTGATTTTTATTATTCTAAACTTTCTCTTTTTTGGTCACCTGATTCTGAGGCTCCAGCAAGAGCTACTCATGTAGATATGTGGGTCATGACACTTCTACACATGGAGGTTAAAGTGTCAGATTCAGAGAGAAAACTAGAAATTGATATCTCAGGACTTTTCATTTAGACCATTTAAATTTTTTTAAACAAAGGACATTGATCAGTAAGCAAGTCCTAACTTGATTTAAATGCAATATGTGACCAGCCACGACAAAACCAGTGCTAAGTCCATTTTTGGACAAAATGGGGTTTTAATACTTTCGAATTCTGCATTCATTTCTGTTTGTTTTGATATAAGAATGAACAATGTGAGTTAATTAGAATAGGAGTTACAGGCATTTCAAGTTGGGTACTGAGGCAGCGGTCATTTTGAAAAAACGGTCTCAGAAGATTTACTCTCTTCAGACATTAAACACCTTAGCAACGGTATTTCAAACTCCGTTTCCAAAAATAGCTGACCTTATTTTTCTTCGACATCCACAGAGCGGGAACGCCGAGAGAGCAGCCTTTCTAATGGTATATAACATGAAGGGGTTCTGCAAGGGTTTAGGTGTGTTTATTGCGGCTAAAATGAGGCAATTAACGCTAATTACAGGGAGCTTTTGAAACAATACATAACACAAAAGTCTTTATTTTACCATCAAAATATAATTCTTCAAAATGTTTCCTTTACTGGCATGATAGTTTGAACCATGTAGAATCTATTTTCATCAAAAAGTGAAAATCACCCAGAGTGACCCTCCCCTCCTTTTCTCAGTCGTAGCGCAAAATAGTGCCGCGCGACTTAGCACTGGTTTTGTCGTGGCTGGTCACATATTTGCAAAAATGATCTCTATGGCCTTGCACTTTAACATATCTTCAACAAAGTCTTCAATTATTATGAAAATAATTGTGGTTATTAGTGGCTGAGATCTTGAAGTACTAAGAGTGAAAAACAGAAAATGGAGAAAATATTGTGAAAAGTCCATGATAACTGTGTCACATGGAGCAAAGTTCATGAATACTGTGTCACATGGAGCAAAGTCCATGATAACTGTGTCACATGGAGCAAAGTTCATGAATACTGTGTCACATGGAGCAAAGTCCATGAAAACTGTGTCACATGGAGCAAAGTCCATGATAACTGTGTCACATGGAGCAAAGTCCATGATAATTGTGTCACATGGAGCAAAGTTCATGATAACTGTGTCACATGGAGCAAAGTCCATGATAACTGTGTCACATGGAGCAAAGTCCATGAATACTGTGTCACATGGAGCAAAGTCCATGATAACTGTGTCACATGGAGCAAAGTTCATGATAACTGTGTCACATGGAGCAAAGTTCATGATAACTGTCACATGGAGCAAAGTTCATGATAACTGTCAAACGGAGCAAAGTCCATTCAAAAGTCACTACCCCCATCACAAACAAAACCACACCTCTGTTGATTAATGAGTGACAACACATTTCTAGGTGACTTTGGGCATAATTACTTTGTGGAAGTGGAGATGAGGTGTCAGAGATGGGGAAGATTGCCAAATCTGGAATTTCATCAGATAAAGCAATTTTATTCAAAAGTTTACGAGAACATACCCTTAAAATAAATAGATAATTTTTTCTGGCTTTAAATTTAATATACTAGAAAATAACCTGCAGGGGACAGAAAAATTTCCCAGGACCTCTGGTGGGTAGTGCTTGTGCTATTCATTTCAAGTCCAGCCATGATTTGATTTACCAATAGCTGTGATGTTGATTGACAGGTTCTGGGATTTTGAGAAGCCCCATCCATTGGAGACAGTGGAACATCACACAGAGTTTGTCTATGGTCTGGACTTCAACCTGCATGTTCTGGGACAGGTAAGTTTGTCTATGGTCTGGACTGCAACCTGCATGTTCTGGGACAGGTAAGTTTGTCTATGGTCTGGACTTCAACCTGCATGTTCTGGGACAGGTAAGTTTGTCTATGGTCTGGACTTCAACCTGCATGTTCTGGGACAGGTAAGTTTGTCTATGGTCTGGACTGCAACCTGCATGTTCTGGGACAGGTAAGTTTGTCTATGGTCTGGACTTCAACCTGCATGTTCTGGGACAGGGAAGTTTGTCTATGGTCTGGACTGCAACCTGCATGTTCTGGGACAGGTAAGTTTGTCTATGGTCTGGACTGCAACCTGCATGTTCTGGGACAGGTAAGTTTGTCTATGGTCTGGACTGCAACCTGCATGTTCTGGGACAGGTAAGTTTGTCTATGGTCTGGACTTCAACCTGCATGTTCTGGGACAGGTAAGTTTGTCTATGGTCTGGACTGCAACCTGCATGTTCTGGGACAGGTAAGTTTGTCTATGGTCTGGACTGCAACCTGCATGTTCTGGGACAGGTAAGTTTGTCTATGGTCTGGACTGCAACCTGCATGTTCTGGGACAGGTAAGTTTGTCTATGGTCTGGACTGCAACCTGCATGTTCTGGGACAGGTAAGTTTGTCTATGGTCTGGACTTCAACCTGCATGTTCTGGGACAGGTAAGTTTGTCTATGGTCTGGACTGCAACCTGCATGTTCTGGGACAGGTAAGTTTGTCTATGGTCTGGACTGCAACCTGCATGTTCTGGGACAGGTAAGTTTGTCTATGGTCTGGACTTCAACCTGCATGTTCTGGGACAGGTAAGTTTGTCTATGGTCTGGACTTCAACCTGCATGTTCTGGGACAGGTAAGTTTGTCTATGGTCTGGACTGCAACCTGCATGTTCTGGGACAGGTAAGTTTGTCTATGGTCTGGACTGCAACCTGCATGTTCTGGGACAGGTAAGTTTGTCTATGGTCTGGACTTCAACCTGCATGTTCTGGGACAGGTAAGTTTGTCTATGGTCTGGACTGCAACCTGCATGTTCTGGGACAGGTAAGTTTGTCTATGGTCTGGACTGCAACCTGCATGTTCTGGGACAGGTAAGTTTGTCTATGGTCTGGACTTCAACCTGCATGTTCTGGGACAGGTAAGTTTGTCTATGGTCTGGACTTCAACCTGCATGTTCTGGGACAGGTAAGTTTGTCTATGGTCTGGACTTCAACCTGCATGTTCTGGGACAGGTAAGTTTGTCTATGGTCTGGACTTCAACCTGCATGTTCTGGGACAGGTAAGTTTGTCTATGGTCTGGACTGCAACCTGCATGTTCTGGGACAGGTAAGTTTGTCTATGGTCTGGACTTCAACCTGCATGTTCTGGGACAGGTAAGTTTGTCTATGGTCTGGACTGCAACCTGCATGTTCTGGGACAGGTAAGTTTGTCTATGGTCTGGACTGCAACCTGCATGTTCTGGGACAGGTAAGTTTGTCTATGGTCTGGACTGCAACCTGCATGTTCTGGGACAGGTAAGTTTGTCTATGGTCTGGACTTCAACCTGCATGTTCTGGGACAGGTAAGTTTGTCTATGGTCTGGACTGCAACCTGCATGTTCTGGGACAGGTAAGTTTGTCTATGGTCTGGACTTCAACCTGCATGTTCTGGGACAGGTAAGTTTGTCTATGGTCTGGACTGCAACCTGCATGTTCTGGGACAGGTAAGTTTGTCTATGGTCTGGACTTCAACCTGCATGTTCTGGGACAGGTAAGTTTGTCTATGGTCTGGACTGCAACCTGCATGTTCTGGGACAGGTAAGTTTGTCTATGGTCTGGACTTCAACCTGCATGTTCTTGGACAGGTAAGTTTGTCTATGGTCTGGACTGCAACCTGCATGTTCTTGGACAGGTAAGTTTGTCTATGGTCTGGACTTCAACCTGCATGTTCTGGGACAGGTAAGTTTGTCTATGGTCTGGACTGCAACCTGCATGTTCTTGGACAGGTAAGTTTGTCTATGGTCTGGACTGCAACCTGCATGTTCTTGGACAGGTAAGTTTGTCTATGGTCTGGACTTCAACCTGCATGTTCTTGGACAGGTAAGTTGGGGACTGCAGATGTTCCTCAAGCTGTTGATTTAATGTTCTGGGGCAGGGCAGATGTAAATATGTGTAATTTTGATAGAATGTATGTGGAGTTGTACATCAGAAAAGGGAGTTTTTGTAATTTCTCAACTCCCTCCCCCCACTCCTACCCCCATGGTAATGCAGAAGGTGATTGATTTTCTGCAAATATGAAAAATAAAACAAAAACGGTTGTTTTAGAGGAGTGTTAAGTGAAATTATCAATAAAGTTTAAGAAATGTGTCATGAATGTTTCTGTGACCTGATGGAAATTTGATAATTTGTTATCATATATTGCAGAGGTGTGTGTTTGTGTGTGTGTTTGTGTGTGTTTTATATGTGTGTGTGTGTGTATTTGTTTGTTTGTGTGTGTGTGTGAGTGTGTGTTTGTGTGTGTTTTATATGTCTGTGTGTGTGTGTGTGTATTTGTTTGTGTGTGTGTGTGTGTGTGTGTGTGTGTGTGTGTGTGTGTGTGTGTGTGTGTGTGTGTGTGTGCATGTGTATTTGTGTGTATGTGTGTGTGTGTATTTATATTTGTGTGTGTGTGTATTTGTGTGTGTGTGTTTGTGTGTGTGTTTGTGTGTGTGTGTGTGTGTGTGTGCGCGCAGGCAAGAGTGTAATGCATGCACATATGTATCTGGCACTGTTAGTTGAAGATGTGTTTATTTATCACTTCAGGTAGCTGACTGTGGATGGGATGAAATGGTTCGAGTTTATTCACCAGCATCCTGCCGGCAGCTCTGACCTCCCATCTTTGCCCTCTGACCTCCCTGCCCTCTGACCCCATTTCAATCTTTCTCTCATGTTTTGACCAGCAAAGGAGGACTTTATTTGACATCTGCACTTCCATTACTCTGACTTATGCATGATTGGGTTTGATGGATGTAGATTGCTATGAATATGAATGGTTCTGTCTGACTGCTTACTGGTGTTGTATAAATTTGTATTTGGTGAATTTGTATCACCTGAAGTTGGGGCTGTATTTGTAGCTGTGTTTGCTTATATAGTCTTTGGAATAAAGTGGGTGGGATTATTATTATTATTATTATTATTATTATTATTATTATTATTATTATTATTATTATTATTATTATTATTATTATTATTATTATTATTATTATTATTATTATTATTATTATTATTATTATTATAATTATTATTATTATTATAATCAAATAAATATTTTCTTTCCTTTTGTTGTGGAGGTGATGACAGTAATGTTTGTTTTGGATTTCTTTTTAATGCGTTCAGAGGAAGCCATTCCTGTTGGTTTTTATGGTGCAAAATTGTCAAGCCTTTCAAGCAAATTTTGTGTGTTTCACTAACTCATTTTACATCCTGCATAGGCATGCTTTGTGCCCCTCTTTGAAGTTTGTCAAGGAATCTACCCAGAGCCTGTTGGTAAGCTACTTTTACCAGTCTAGTCAAGAAGTTTGTTGATGCACCATGTGGCATTGTTGTAAATGTGAAATTCCAGTTTGCTCCGAGCCCTGTCAAACTGTCTGTATGTCTGGCCTTAAATTTGCACACTAATGCACCGGACTTATTATGTTAGTCATCTTGGAGAATAGTGTTGGATGGAGGAATGTTTTCTTGCAGTTGAAAGGGTAATGAAAGTAATTATTTGTTTTCCTCAACGTTTACCCTTTATTTTCCTAAACATCTTTACCTCATAGGTATTCTCTCCTCTATTGCAGACAGCAGCACACTTATTAGTTTCTCTCTCTCTCTCTCTCTCTCTCTCTCTCTCTCTCTCTCTCTCTCTCTCTCTCTCTCTCTCTCTCTCTCTCTCTCCCCCTCCCTCTCCCCACCCCCTCCCTCTCCCCACCCCCTTCCTCTCCCCACCCCCTCCCTCTCCCCCTCCCCTTCCTCTCCCCACCCCCTTCCTCTCCCCACCCCCTTCCTCTCCCCTCCCTCTCCCCCCCCCTTCCTCTCCCCACCCCCTCCCGTCCCCTCCCCACCCCCTCCCCTCCCCTCCACATGGTATTCATAATGAGTGACTTTGCACATAAGCCTACCTCACAAGTATATGTAACCAGGTTGTTTTTAACAGATGCACACAATGAGGACCTGTTGCTGCCAGTTTGAATCAGCAATTAAACTGTTTTATTGAGTACAGATCACTTTGAATGTCATATGATTCTTTAAGGACATGATCATGTCTCCATTCTTCCTCTGGAGTTTAGTTCATAGGTGCCTTTTGAAAGGATGATGCATGTTTATGAATATTCTTCATAACGAGAAAACAGTATTCAGATGTTGATTTCTGGATTTCCTGAAAGTGGAGAGGAAGTTGATTTTCCATTCTACATGTACACGCATGCCTTGGATTAATTAGTGCCATGATGAGGTATAATTATTTACTTGTTCATCAAAACTTGTTTGGTGTGTCTAGTTAATGCCTAATCCTTTTGAATGGCAAAAGTTATATCCTTGTGCTAAGTATTGAACGATGATGAAGGAATGATTGAAGATACTGTGATAATTTTTGTAATTTGCCAATAAAATTGTCAATGAAATTGTTACTAATTTTCTACAGTCTTGTTCCTACTTAACTTGCACTAAATGTGGTTAATGGTAGACTTGGACTTTCAAGAAAGCTAGAAGCTTACAGTATATGGCATCCATCATTAGACATGCAAGTTTAGAAAACAATGCAATGGAAAAGATCTTGTTTCATTTTAAGGTAGCTATTGTTTTATTTTCTTTATGTTGAGAAAGTACTGCGTTTACTCACATAGAGACGAAGCGTTAGGCGATTCCTCACGGGGGGAAATTGAACATCAAGTAGAGATCGCAGTTGAATCACTTAATGTTTAATCTCACCAATGATGATCCACGCCAAGAAAAGTACATCAATCTGTAACCTTTTCCAAATATGTCTTGCACTGGGAACAAGACAAGCAACTTCCTGGGCTGTGAAATGAGTCTCAGCTGTCGCTACATTTTGTGTGATGTCGCGCATCAAGCAGATTTGAGTTTCATCTCAATGGGATAGTGGTCACTTGTAGCCCAGGCCTGTCAAAAGAAAGAAAAATATAGTTTTTGATGAAATCGAAAAGCTGTCAGTTATCGAACTGGGACATCATACATGAAGATAAGTGAAATGTAGACAGATGTGATTCGTGGGTCATTTGAGATGCATGTTGAAGAACTGAAAGAAGCTGTCACATTTTTGAAGACGTACATGTACCCTTATCTTCAGCTATTGCTCCCGCACACGATCCTCACGGAAGGCCATGCCTCATCTTGTGGTTAAAAGTTTTTGGGAAAAGCTTCCAGAGACGGGCCACAATAGTGGACTCATCCAGGGAGAGGGGTGTGGGAAAGACGGCCAAGCTGGTGGGCCACAGCATCTGACTAGCAAGCAATCTTGGTCCGTTAATTGGAGAAGGAAGAACAGGAGGAAGAAAAGGCAGGACAAGGAGGGACAGAAGGAGAGGAAAGAGCACTTTGGACAAAAAACAAGAGCAGCAAGAGGAAGATGAGAAAAGTAATGGTAAATCTTGATTATGATCTGAGCCACTAGCGAAACACCCAACCACAGGAAGCTCTGCCATCGTAGATTTTGCTGCTGCTGTGCATGTGCCTCAATAGCCAGTGTCAAAGAAGCCTTCGAGAGACAGAGGCCCTGGCTGTTGCTGGGTCCTTACTGCGCCGTGCAAGTGACGCCTACCTGTGGGTTGGGGTTTGATAATAGACCCACCGCGTATCCCTGATAGGCCATAAAACTCCATCCATCCATCCATCTGGGCAAGTGAGGCCTACCTGCTGGAAGGAGATGTGGAGCTGGGTCTCCATGTTGAAGGGCCTGGCACTGCCGGAAACCACACTGGCCTGGAACTCCGAGCCCGCCACCACAAACCTGCAGCAGAGCAATGTGAAGGCATGGGAACGTGATGTTACTGCTCGCCGGTGCGCATCATTGCGGCGTCCATCTTCACATCGTTCTCAAGTGACTCAGCCCTGGAAAGAGGCAGTTCAAGCCAGTCATTGTGCTACTGGGCTGCTGCAAATAACTACACAATATCAGTACTGGAAGATGTTGAAGACGTGGGGGATGGGTGGTGAGGCTCGGGGGCTAGTTTCCTTTCTGCATGTTTGAATTGTTCCTGTGTGGTTACTGTACTCACAGGAGTAGACCCCGAAAGCTCTGTAGCCACGCATTCCAGCTGATGAGGAAGGCATCAATTAAGCGGCTCCAGCCGTATCTTTCTGTGGCCAGTATCACAAGCGAACTGTAGTGGGTGATTGGATCAGCATCCCTGTGAATTGGTGTGAATGACTTTCTGCAGTCCAGGGCTCCCAGATTGCCTCTTTGGCTGAGCGGGGTCGTGTCTGGATGGGCAAGTCAGGAATGGCCCCAAAGTCTGGCAGCTAGGGATTCGGGCTGTTGGCTGCGTGCGTGCGTGTGTGTGTGTGTGTGTGTGTGTGTGTGTGCGCGCATGCGTACTGTGTGTGTAGTGTGTTTGTGTGGTGTGTGTGTAGTGTGTGTGTGTGTGTGTGTATGTGTGTGCGCGTGCGTAGTGTGTGTGTGGTATGTGCGTGGTGTGTGTGTGGTGTGTGTGTGCATGTGGTGTGTGTGTGGGGGGGGTGTGTGTGTGTTTGTGTGTGTTTGTGTGTGTGATGTGTGTATGTGTGTGTGTGTGTGTGGTTTGTCGGCCGTGTGTGGGGCTCATTCATACGCTACATGCTGCAGGAGGAAACATATTCTCACCTGTCATAAGCACAGTCTGTGTGGGTGCTGGTGGTCGTGTCGGCTTCGCTAGAGATGAGCCAGAGAAAGCGGGGGTCCTTGAAGAGGGGATTTTGAGACAAAGCCGTCTTGGTCAAGTAGCTGCAGTCGGCATTGAAGTCGCCGGCCAGCATCACGTTCTGAAGCAGTACACCATGATTTCCTCAAGCCTGGCGCACAGGGCGGGACGTACAGTGACGCTCTGCTTCTGCCTCCCTGATACAGAAACATTCTGTTTCACTGATACAGAAACATTTTGTTTCATTGACACAGAAACATTCTACCTCCCTGATACAGAAACATTTTGTTTCATTGACACAGAAACATTCTACCTCCCTGATACAGAAACACTCTGTTTCACTGATGCAGAACCATTCTGCCTCCCTGATACAGAAACATTCTACCTCCCTGATACAGAACCATTATGTTTCACTGATACAGAAACATTCTGTTTCATTGATACAGAAACAGTCTGCCTCCCTGATACAGAAACATTCTGTTTCATTGATGCAGAACCAGTCTGCCTCTCTGATACAGAAACATTCTGTTTCACTGATACAATTTTAGCGGTCTTCGCAGGCGGTGAAACTTGTCTCAGTGAGACAATTTGATTGACTTCACGCATTCCTATCACTTGTATATATGTATGTGATGGGGTGGTCTGAAGGCTGCAGGTAGGCAGACTTCTCTGTGAGGAAGAAGGCGAGCACGTTCGGCGTTTCCAACACTTTATTCTCAGCCTGTGTTCTCTACCCAGATGGTAGCGGGTCTGTCTTAGCATGCACTGCTGCCTCCCTTTATTGGGGTCGACAAGAATAGATACACAGAGGGAATTGGAAGGATTCACTTCCGGAGGACTTTTAGACAAGGGACGTAAGTTCTCTGGGTGTGGGAAACAGGTGTAGAGAGGCATTGGTGGCTGCTAATTTTGGCTCCTCCCAAACTGACCACAATGTCAGCCAGTGTCCAGCCCAGCGCCCCACAGAGGAGGGAAGGAGTGGCAGCGATAACAGATAACAGTGGGAGACAAGGGGACTGTTCACTTCCGGAGGACTTTTACACAAAGGACAGAAGTCCTCTCGGCGTGGGGAACATGGTGTAGGGGCTGAGAATTATGGCTGCTTCCAAACTGACCATAATGTCAGCCAGTGTCCAGCCCAGCGCCCGACAGAGGAGGCAAGGAGTGGCCACAGCGGGAGACGAGGGGGGCGAGAGGGAGAGAGAGAGGAGGGGGGGGGGGAGAGAGAGAGAGAGAGGGGAGGAGAGAGAGAGAGAGAGAGAGAGAGAGAGAGAGAGAGAGAGAGAGAGAGAGAGAGAGAGAGAGAGAGAGAACAAGTTACATGGCATGAGGTCGATAATACTGAGCGCAAATAATTCAGTAGGGAAGGATTTCCTCTTGGTTACATATGCCATAGCTCTTTTCACAACCCAGCGTCCGCGCTGGATAAGTTCATCCGAGTCCGAGGTGGACTATCCACACTCAGGAAACGGGATTACATCATGCGATTACATGATCATCTCCCCTTCGACATGACCGTAAGGCTTCACGTCGTACTGAACTACACATATGTATAACTGAAGATGTGGCATTGCCAAAAGGGATTGCGAATTTTGTATGTGACAGGGAACCCGCATCCGATATAAGATCCAAAGTTGCACATTGCTCTCAATATTATGACCCGAAACCATGTGTGATTTGCCTAGTTCTACAAAAGAAAATAATTACACGTAGAGGTAGCTCACACTCTGTGGGCATCGCAACAGTTATCATACCTGGCAGCAATACGGTAGACTTATCATATTTGGCAATAAGAATGTAGGTATAGGACATAATCGTGCAGAGAGGCGAGACAGGCAGCACAAGGACGACAGGAGGGAACTGTCCACGGTCACACCTCAATTCCAGTAACAAATGATGGAGAAGGCCGCTCTGGGACTCTCCCGGACTTATAAGCTACATAGTTGGCTGGTCTTACAACATAATATATACAACATGGGTATCTGAGGCGCAGGATACATGATAGAATGAAATGAAAGGGGAAAGGTTTCACACTCTTCTTCGTCTCCCCCCGCTTTTTCTTGCACAGCGTCCTTGATGTACAAACACAAGTGCGAAATTTAGCATGGTGAACAACCTTTCACAATCACTTAGACACAACCATTGTACGCAACTACATTTGTCATCTGACTTGAAGCGAGCTTGATCATTCACCGAGTTAAGATACTGACACAACAGACAATGAGACTCGTGCCTATCAGACTAAAACCGGCATTTTGCCGTCCATTTTAGTTGATGATTACCACAAGTTCCACAACACAGAAAACACTCCGGGTCCTGACTGACCATCTATCTCAGTGCAAAACCTGCACTCTCATAATCTCCTAATGGACTCGAACCACTGGGATTACACGGCAACACTCAAAACAAAGACTTATTCTAGGCGTGAACCGGTCACACAAATGAAGTTTTGGGTGGTCGTTAACCTTAACCGCAAAGATCACTTTACCAAGAATGGATCTAAAACGAAACTAGACACTCCGACGCACGCTACAACAACATGAGAACAGCGCTAATGAAACCTTGGGTGGTATGTGACCTTGAACCACAAGGATCATCAAGTCCCGAGTGAACAAAGAACCAAAAGTACACCAGATATTAAGACGGGCTACACATACATACGGACATCATGATCGCAGAGCACAATGAAGTTAACTTGAGCTTCACGCTTTTGTGCCGTTATTCTTCATGACAACTATGCGTATGGCAAGAAATTAGATAGTAATCTTCCACTCATTTACAAATTACAATAGGGACGGCAGAAATTGCCTGTCTCAAAATGAATTACTTACAATTAGAGGGTCCATTTCCATGAAGGGAATTGCATCAGTGTCTCTCACAAATCTGTTCGTGTTCTCTCAGCACCAAAATATCGAAATGTTCATGGACTGTCCAGCGACGTAACTTGTTGTGCCCGGGAGCACAGAGGACGTATTCGCAAATGTCAATAGTCAATACATATTCCATGAAGCAATATTTTACAAGAAACGCGTACAATAAAAGGTTTGAGCAGCAGTCGAAAGGCGAAAGGGACGCTAGAAAGGGTTATAACACCGAAAACGCGTACAATCAAAGTTTGAGCTGCAGTCGAAACGCGTACAATCGAAAGTTTGAGCAGCAGTCGAATGGCGAAAGGAACGCTAGAAAGGGTTCTGTCAAAGAGTTCTGGGATCACAGGGCAGCCGTCGTGTTGCAGATGACCGAATAAATAAACACGAACAGTGTGGAGCAGTTACACTGTGAAAAGTGCGGTGGTCACTGGCCCTAGGCCTGTGGAACCCGCAGTCTCTCTCCGCAGTCATCTCGCGATCTGGATGAGGCAAGGACACAGAAGGCATTGCCTCGGAGGATAGCCATCCCGATTCGTTGTTTGAGCCACATGGTCTCCCGTGGCTCGCCCGTCTCTCCCTTCAGTCTTCGTCCAATTTCCTCGATGGTCTTGAGTGTTGATGGTCCGAAGACTCCGGTGGTCTCGAAGGCGAGGGGCTCAAAGCGGTGTCGTTCGGCCAGGATGCGGTATTTAGTCCTCTTCGCCCCTTCCGCTGCCTCTGCTGCAGATGACGGTTGCAGGGCGCTGGAAATGATGTTACTAGGAGCGAAAGAATCAACGCACGTCACATCCCAGACCAAGCTTCGGCCGTTTGAGAAGGGGAAGATGGTCATCCCATCTGGACGCTTGCCGTCGCCTCTGTCGAGCCCGGTTGGTTCCAGGACAGATGGTATTCCAGCGCTCTGGAGGGCACGTCTCACCACGTCGTTCAAAGCAGAGTGGCGTGGGAAACGGCCGGCGCTTAGCCGACAGGAGAGGGCGTGATGTCCAAGGGCGTCCATAGATCTTCCACATCTGCATTGGTGGGGTTCGCAGACTGGTGTCCCTGCCCTCTGAGCCACGGCTATTCTTATGGTCTCACGGTCCAGATGGAGCCCCAGGGACGGGATTGGGATGGCGTGGATCCAGCTTCCACTTTCCGCTCGGGCTGCCGCTCGGATGCGCGCGGCTGAGACCTGGTTCGACCGAGCAAGGAGGTCCTCCAGGGTTCGCTTGGAAGAGATGGTATCCCAAGCTTTCTGCTTCCATCTGTCTTCTTCGTTTGGTTCCTCCACCGTTTGGCTTTTCCACCTCCAGGTGGGGCGTCGCACGGCTCTGTTGTAAGCGCAGAGATCTTCTGGGGGCCGGTACAGGCGACATATCCAGTCGGGGTGGGATAACTTGCCCTGCAGGGGGCAATAGTGTAAAGGAAGGTGTCTGAGGCGTGGCATCAAGCCAGCCGAAGGAAAGTCCTGAATTCTCTTCCTCCTCTTCTTGAGGTGTCGATGGCTCTCTGGGTCGTGGTACAGGAGGACCTGGCGGCTGGAACTCTTCTCCGACGGCCCTCAAGTCACGCCTGTTCACCACACGCTCGGGCCCACCACCTGCCACCGGTTGAATGGCGTAGACGTGGAGGCGGGGATCCCGACGGGTGGTGACCCGAAACAACTCAGGCCGCCAGAAGTCTTGCATTTTGTTGCGTCCTGGGACACGGTTCCTGACGTACAC
>JAWQFJ010013332.1:0-10000 GCA_034096865.1 Theodoxus fluviatilis | reverse complement strand
GGCGGTACTTTAAGGTCGGCGCTGAAACAAAAGTTATGAATGGGAAAAAGTTGAGCTTCTGCATACACATAAACAACGTTTCAAGTTACCTACGTCTTAAATTTTATTAACTTCGAACCACGGGCTGAGCGCATGGACAAGTTTGATTGGGATAATGTTTTTTTCGCTTCATGATACTTGATAGAGACTCGTTCTTTATGCTTTGTTAAAGTCAGACAACTCTTCCCCTAAACATTGTCAGATGTAAACATTGAGTTTAACTCTATTCATGCGCTCAGCCCGTGGTTCGAAGTTAATAAAATATTTCTTGAAACTTACGTGTCTAAGTACGTCATATGATACAGAATGTAGCGGTGAAATGTGAGGAAAGATCTTTTACTTTGTTTTTTTTCTTTTTCTTTTTCTCTTGACTTGTGGTGAGCAAGACAAATTCCTTCTTACCACCACCGATGACGTCACCAAGAGAGAGAAAGAGAGATCCGCGCGCGCGCGCAATCACGAACACACATACACTCACACACATACAACATCACACCATACAGACAAATAGACACACAAATTTTTTTCTAAAAGTATAAATTGGTTTAGTATGATTTCAAGAACAAGGGAGGAAACTCTCAAGACAGAAGAGAGAGGAGACGTGGTACCGGAAGAAGCCGCATGGAATTTGGCAGAGAAAGGAGGTCGCTCAAAATGGTTGGCTGTGTCTGGGTATTGGTAGGTCCCCTGCACTGACACCAGGTCCGTCCTGGAATCATAAAGAGAGAGAGAGAGAGAGAGAGAGAGAGAGAGAGAGAGAGAGAGAGAGAGAGAGAGAGAGAGAGATCGACTCTGGGAGGCTAGAAGAAACAGACTGCAGCTATTGATACTGTTTCTTTCCTAAATAAATAATGATCAAAGTTTCCTGTAAAAATGAGAAACATGTTCGTATCTACACAACAAATGACTTAAATCGTGATGACACAGATATGTCGATTAAGACGCTCTTCCTCTGATCTGCGTCGACTCAGGACTCACTCCGAACACACTTCACTCCGAACACACCTCACTCCGAACACCCCTCACTCCGAACACCCCTCACTCCGAACACACCTCACTCCAAACACACCTCACTCCGAACACACCTCACTCCGAACACACCTCACTCCGAACACACCTCACTCCGAACACACCTCACTCCGAACACACCTCACTCGATCCCTATAGATGTCTCTAGCTTCCGGACAAAGTATTCCTTCAAATGATCAAAGTAGGTTCGTGAATGGGAAAAGTTGTCGAAACTAGAAATAAACTTTAATTTTTAAGTTTCACAGACACACCGTGCAAAATTTGTTTGTTTGTTTGTTTGAACTTTGTAGAAATGAAGTGGTCATCACAGGCTGACCTGTAAACAAAGGCGTAGTGTTCCTTGTAGGAGGTGCGACCCAGCTGCTCACTGAAGATGGCGTGGTACGGAGTCCCATGGCTGCAAGCAGTCCCAACATAATGATGATAGAAATATGCCCCAGTGTCAGTGACCTCCCCTCGACGCATATCCCACTTCAGGGAGCTCTTTTCTCTGCTTCCTCCGTCCTCCTGAATCCCCTTTTGAAATTAGTGTCATAGCTGCTTACTTTTCAACGCCCCAAAGTAAAGACTGGCTGTTCATCCTAACATGAAAACTGCTCCCCCGCCCCCCCCTCCCCCCCCTCCCCCCCCCCCCCCCCCCCCCCAAGCAAAACAGCTCTGAAAACATGTTCACATTGCATGTCTTGCTTGAAATCCGTTGTTGTTGTTGTTGTTGTTGAGAAAAGTGAAACGTTGTGTTTGAAACCACTTTGTGAGCTCGCCCTCGGCACTGAACGAGACAAGGTCACGTGATTTGGATTTTGTGACGTAGTACGTTACCACTGTGACGTACTACGTTCAAAGTGGAACATAGTACGCAAGCATCTCGGTGTAAACTGATCAGAGAGTTTTTGATATACCACTTATTTAGCAAAGATCGGTATTTTCAAATATGCTGTTGTATTCTTGAAAATGGTCATTGAAAATTGTTTTAAAACACTGCTATCTGAGCAGGAGCTGACGAGGGGGTGGGGGAGTGGGGGGGTGTTTTTGGGGTTTCCGGAAACACACACACCCCCAATAGCAAAAAGAAAAGTTTTACTTTGAGTGTCAATTTTTGGGGTATTCTTCAGTAACAAAATCTGCTGCCTGAAACTGGCAATGATCATCATCAGAATGCACCAGATTGCACCATTTGGCATCCTGGTTTTCAAAATTGTCCGGGGGGGCATGCCCCCGGAACCCCCCCCCCCCCCTAAAAAAAGAGTTTGGAAACACACCCCCCCCCCCCAAAAAAAAAAAAAATTAATAATAAATAATAAAATTGAACTGATCCGCCCCTGCTGAGCACTTTTCTTTTAATGGTATCAAAACATTTTAGCCTACTGGAATATTTTTCAGTGGCCAACCAGAATTTGACAAGAACACTAGCACTTGTCATAATTATAAAACGAAGTAAAAGTAGCATTCTAAAAGATCACAGTGCTTTATTTGAAATAATTCATTTTTTCAACACTTAGATTGTCATGGCCGTTATAGGTAGAAACCTTACACATTTCAAACGGAAAATGCTATGGCTATCTCCATTTTTGGTCTTTGGTCCAACGATAAAACGGCAAATAATGCATGCAGGCAACACACACACACACACACACACACACACACACACACACACACACACACACACACACACACCACGTGCACGCCCATTCACCCGTCGACTCATATACACACGCACACACACTTGTGCAAGTGAACACATGCACGCACCGCCGCGTGTTTTCTGCCCACCTGTTCATGGCCTTGACGATGTCTTCCAAGCCTGTGTGGTCCATTACCTCCTCAACTACGGTGATGTCGTTGCGTTGCAACAACTGTTCTTCAAAGAAAAGAAATACAGGTTGAATGAATGACCTGGACAGGTCTTCGAAACTAGGTCTACAGTTCTCCCGCGAAGTTGTGAAGTCATCGCAAGAACGTCGACCATCAAGGAAAGAAGGGTGCGATTCCAACGTTTCGGATTTATCAAACACTCAACATATCTATTCAAAACCACTTTTCCCTTGTACAATGTGTTTGAATAAAATTATGCAGAATGTATCTTCGGATATACAGGTGATGGGCAAAAAACTTCTGAAGAGCCAACCAAATAACTGCTTTCTGCCAATATATATGAAATAAATATTTTTAAGCGTTCACTGTTGAAGTTTAGTTGAGTGGTGTTATGTGTTCTTTCTTTAAATTTCATAGCAAATACGTTGGCGTTTCCTGGTACAAATATGCCTGAATCCCCAATATCCCCGCTCGAACAGTTGCTACCCTACATTTCTCCGTCTTTCTCTATCTCTGACTCTCTTTGCCTTTCTCCATCTCTGACTCTCTTTGTCTTTCTCTATCTCTGACTCTGTCTCTCTGTTTCTGTGTCTTCCTCTGTCTGCCTGTGTGAGTGTGTGTGTACATGTATGTGTGCGAGTCTGTGTGCGTGCGTGTATGCGTGTGTGTATGCGTGTGTGCGTGTGTGTGTGCGTGTGTGTATGCGTGTGTGCGTGTGTGTGTGCGTGTGTGTGCGTGCGTGTGTGCGTGTGTGTATGCGTGTGTGTGTGTGTGCGTGTATGCGTGTGTGTGCGTGCGTGTGTGAGTCTGTGTGCGTGCGTGTGTGAGCCTGTGTGCGTGCGTGTGTGCGTGTGAGTATGCGTGTGTGCGTGTGTATGTGTGTGTGTGTGTGTGTGTGATTTGCTTTTATCTTCGACGACATAAAATTATGCGAATTCACAGATTGGTGCCTGTACAGCTTGACGCGTGAGTCACATCGATCGCCAATGGTAGGCCTACTCATGAGGCGCCTTTCCACGATACCCACCATCGCCAGCCTGTCCCTGACGTCATGATCCTTGACTGCAGTCGCACCGAGTCGCCGGATGTTGAAGGCAGCGATGTTGAGAGCGACGCCTAGCGACAAGGTTGCAGCCAGGAGGAGACAACCAAGCAAGTTCTGCATTTCTGCCACGAAAAATTAAGAGTAAACGTTGGGAGCATTGCGTAGCCTCCCTAGGTAGAGATTAATAGGCCGGCTTCAACATGTGTCGAACATTTGACTGCCTTCACATTTGCTCTCATCATGCTGACATATGTTGACACATGCCTACTCCTCGTAAGATCTTGCCAGGTTCCTAGCGTTAGCAACGCGCCCCATTCCTTTGACTCAGAACTCCGACAATTTCCTTTTTTAATGTTCATTTTCTACGTTCTGAATAACAATTCTGCAAAGACACAAAGAGGTAGTCCGATGTGTGCGGTTTGAGCGTCCATCAATGGGTGAAAAAGTCGCAATATAAAATAGGGCACCTTTACCTTTACCTTACATGAAATGCAACTCCTGGAGAGAAAAAAAATCATCACTCGTGCTCATCTGTATTTTATCAAAGACACACAAGAAAATTCTGATCAAGCGGTGGAGAGTAACATACAGTCGCTGATTTGTCTCACGTCAGCTTTCTGGAAAGTTGTGTAGAAAATATACGGAAGCAATACATTTTGAGCGCTTCACAATTTTACAATATTCATTCATCTACAGGGAGTTCTTACTATGACGGTTTCCGTTGTCAGAGGTAGGCTATGTCTACTACTGAAGAACTTCTTCCTATAAGAGACGGTAATCAAAATGCATTGCGTCCCATGAAGCACATTCTTTTCTCTTCCGAAAACAGAAAGTTTTATTTCTCATGAACAAATTCAGTAGTAGCGTGGTAACGAAATCTATGCCCAGGCGTGCTAGAAACCTGTCCACACGGTGACGATCGAGTCACAGCCAACTGCACCATTTCACTTAAAGACGCACATTTCCAACATATCTCTTTGATAAGAACAGAGGAAAGAAACCTCTGCGTTTTCCAAGACTTTTCCTCTGTAAGCAACCGCTTGTCTGTCGGAACACTGACCTGTGGAGTGGGGAGACAGCAGGAGGTTATCAGCTCTCGATCTACCGCACGTTGCAACACCGACCTGGCTCCTCAAGGCGATGAAGACCGACTCGTCTCCCGTAGAAAATAAAAACTCCGAACCACTCCTTCTCACGCAAGGTCAAACGCTGACACGAGTGAGGGAAGACTGGGGGAAAGGAAGACAAGGTAGGGAGGGAGGAGTGTTTGAAAAGAAGGGGAGACCATGAGACTGTAGTGAAAGACAAGCAGGTGCGTGGTGCAGCCAACAAATGCTAACAGAGTGGTCTCTTCTCACGGTTGCAAGAATTCTAGGAGCGGCCTATGTAGGTGGAAGGACGTATTTACACTGGGAACAGTCACTGCTGAGAAGGAACTCTTGTAGCAGACGAGGAGCAAACAATGACGGCAACAGAATGGCAATATTTCAGTTGCGTTCCACTAGCTTGGAGACTTGGACCATTCTCTTCGATGTGAAGGAACTGACGGCAGTCTGGGCGTCAGCTTCTCTGCAGGAACTTCCATCCTGAGTCCGTGAAAATGTGAACTAAACACATCCATCAGGCTATGAGATCTATTCATGCTGCATGAGACTTCTCCATTAAGTAGTGGACATTCAATTGTCTAGTTCAATAAAAAAGAAAACAATCTCATTTATTTTAAAAATATGTATTGCTGAATGTTATATGAAATTTATTTGTTCATATGAAGTACTGTGTGTACTTATCTTTCATCTCAGAATAATATGTAAAATATTTTCTAAGAGCTTTATCATGATCACCGTTTAGCTAAATAATATTTACCTCTTTGAGGTCGATTTGATCATATCAGAAGTAAGAACAAACGCTGTTAGAAGGATGTAATATTTTAATAAAATCTACTTTGTAAACAACAGCAGATCATAAAACAGGCACTTCATACAAAACACAACAATATGGTCTGGAGATGTCATCACAGAGGAAACTAAGTCTGACCCTGTAGGTTCATATTTCGACTCATGGGCAAGTTGTAACACGGGCCACTCACTTTCTTGAAACAACGGTTTTGTCAACGTTGAGCAGTTTTGAAGAAATCACTTGCAGAGCATCCAGAGAATCTCAACAGAAAATAAAACTCTTTCAAATACGCGTTGATCTTGCTCCAAGTTTGATTATCAGATAAAGCTAGACTGTTTCTCCCTCATCGGTAGCAGAGTTTTTGTGAGGAGAAAGGTAACGTCCAAAGCTGAACAAAATTTTCTCTCATGACGATCCATACCAGACATAGTGCCCACATTCATCAATAACCATATCCCTTTTAGATTAAATAATATAAGCATGTCTATACAAATTCAAAGACGGGCTAATGAGCTTAAAATAACATCCAAGTCCCAAAGAATAACATTTAAATGTAATGTTAATAAATATTTTAGCTGGATAGGGTAGTTTACATATACAATGAATGCAATTTGGATACCACATTTTATGTGTACCGATATACACAAAGGCGAATAATAAATTAATAAATCCGAATAAGAACATGTATGCAGTGCACTGAGAATGAAAAATGGATTCTACAAGTCTGGAGCATGTCAAAAAGAATGCAAGATTCTAGCACACTTATAAAACGTTGCCGAAACACATCAAGCATGAGAATCTTGAAAAAGAAACTTCAAACTATTGTACATTTCTTGTGAAAGACAAACGTAAATAAGACTCTATAACATATTTTGCGTAACATCTTGTTCATGGGGGTGCTTAGTGACAATATATTTCATGAGTGTATTACTGAATATTTGCTTTCACTAAGTACTCCAGATATGCAAACAAAGAAAGCGCTCAGCATAATATAAATCTCTAAACCATGACATTAAGATTAACTACTAGATGATGATCAAAGAATAATCAATTACTACATCAGACAGCTTTCTTCCAGCAAATGAAGGCATAATGTCAAATAGTTCTTCTTTCCTCCAATAAATATTCTAATTCAATGGCAAATCGTGCCAGCAATCTAAAGTTCAGATTACACATTCCTGACTGCGTATTGTAGATCTCCATCTACACAACTATTAAACTACTATTCAGGAAGTATAAGCATGCAACCTTTTCACAGATGCAGAACAAAAGGCATATGAAAATGGCAAAACAAGTAGTTCTGGAGTTTGACACAGACTACATATAAATCGTATATCGACCCTGCAAAGTAATAATGAGATCAGATATCACATTTATGTCATTCCAACATTCATGTACGCCTACATATGAAACCCTGGAATAAATAGCCTCAGACACACAACGAATATTACAAAGCTGCATTGTCTTCTGTAACTATCACTATATGCAATACTGACTTAAGCTGAGCAAATCGTGTACATATATATCACACGAACAATGACACATGTATTCAAAGACATATAGCTCTATCACAGTTTTCTTGGATGTGAGGATCTGCAGCAGTTACAAGCAGCATTACCACTTACATTAACAAAACATAGAGATAAGCGTGAGGATACATAGAAATATGAAGCATTTATCTTGTCTTCTGAGCAATTTTTTTGCTAACGAAACTCAATTATAGTACGTTTACGTGTTTCATCCACCAGCACAATACTTTTCTGATTATCATTTACAACGTTAACTACATATTCTAGAAGCTCCATAAACAGCCCTGAAAGCACATAAAAATGCATGTACATACATTGATTAAATTATCATCTTTTGATTATAAATCTATGTCATACTAACTGGAATCCGTGATTCATTTTTACACGACATCCAAAACTGCAACAAAAGTAAGACTTTTCATGTCATATGTGACAGGTCCATAAGATCACAAACTGATCATAAATAACTTCATTTAGTCCTAAAATATTTGATTTGTGGAGAAAAAAGTTCATGGTAAACATTGTCTAAACAAATACACCTAGAAGGCACGAACAAATCTGCAGTAGTTCAACACGAAGAGTTTATCAGGTTGCACAACATTCAGTGAGGACTTAAACAGTCGCTGCCTTTCACACAGCTGTTTCAGAAATGTGTAGATGATGTCTGGTCATTTATGCTACCCAGACACATTAAAATATAAACTTTTGATGAACGCATGTAGGTGAGGATATTAACCCAGCATAAACCAAAAGGTTTTTGAATCCCTTTTTAGCATTGTAGAATTTCTGGGAAACAGGTTTTCCAGTACATAAAAAAATCATAGACCACGAGGAAAGACAGAATGTAGTACAGGAACACTCTTGTTGAGTCATTTATGTGAGAAGAGAAATAGTCAGACGATGAAAAAAGTTCCATGCATCCAAAAAATTGTTAAGGAAAAATTGTCATACTGTACATGTCCAAGTGCAAGAGATGGAAAAAACCTCACTGAAGAGATGGTTGTGTGTGATGCAAGCTCACAAGGAAATCGTTGCTCAGGGTGACCAAGGGGGGAAATGACCAACTATTTAATGAGAGCTCAACAGTTAAGCTCAGTGAAAGACGTTGTAAAATGACAAAAAGGTCATCACGAAATGACCTAGGGGCTCCCATTTAAATAAGGGGAAATCCTTCATATGGAATCCTAAGGTGTCCAATATACAAGACATACATGTACCTTCAACACAGTAAGTGGCCTTCAAGTGTTCTGCATGGGAACTTTCACGTAGAAGACAATAGTTAGATGCATGCACAGAGAGGAGTTCTGTCTAAAGGACTAGAAAACTCATATGGAAAGAACTACAGGTATGAAGTTCTTGAAGAAAGGGTCAGTTCTTTTTTTTGTAACAAAGGATTCAAACGTTTTTCTAAAGATACCAGGATATTCCACATAGCAGAAGATGTTCATAACAAGAAGAGGTTCTGGAGGACGTTCTTGGGTTCAGCATGAAAACAACCCAGTGCTCTTTATCTAAAGACACAGAAACTAATTGTAACAGCTCTGGAACAATCCTAAATCGAGATACATGTTCACCTGAGATAAACTGAAACCTTCTGCTCGAAAGTCTGAGGAAATTATCCTGAACTGGACCAGGTTAAGCTCGTGGAACATCCCGAGGCACGGAATTCCAGGTTCTCTGGAAAGTCTTTCAAACTACCTCAGGGGAGGACCTGGGATCGGTAGAGGTGCAGATGCTGATCGGTGACAGCGATGCGGAGGTCCTTCTTCCTCTGGCTCTCGTCCTCCAGGCGACGGAAGTGATTGATTCTGTTGAGCTTGGCTTGTCTTTGCTGCTTGGCGAGCGCCTCCTCCTGGACCTGCTCCGCGTCCAGTTTGGCGGTGACTGCATCGTGGCGGACCTGGCAGTGCTGCTGGCGGATGACCTGCAATGAAAGAGGCAGGGAAGTGCGATGTGAATCACAGTCCAGGGTAGGAGGAGGAGGAGGAGGAGGAGGAGGAGGAGGAGGAAGAGGAGGAGGGGGGGGGGGAGGGGGAGGAGGAGGACGACGACGAGGAGGAGACGGTGGTGATGATGATAATAAATAAAGTATTACGGCCTATCAGCTTTTTCAGGCTTTTTAACACCATCGGTCACAAAAATATGTATAGCTGGTTTGAGCAAGATCGGTTTAAAACCTTCATATCCTTTAACAAATCGCGTGAGGAGATTCGAGAGGTCTAATCTCACCTCCCAACCCACAGGGGGCCAGGCTGCAGATGAACGTGCCAAAGTTATCTCTCACAATCTTCCAACTCGACCCTCACAGGTACCCGTTTTACTCCTGGGTGGGGAGAAGCAATGGTGAGTAAAGCACCTTGCTCAAGGATGCAACTCTAGAATCCGCGCAGCCTCGAAAGCAGCATCCGCTAGCCGCAAGCGACCGCAGGTCAAGGGCACTGACCACTCGGCCACGGAGCAGGGGCGCTTACCAGTAAGGTGAAGCGGATGTTAAAATGCCAAACAGCATTGCTACTTGGAGTTACCTGAAGATATACTGAAAATGGCATCTCAAGGTCAAAATTTCGATCTTTAGTCCTCTCTTTCTTTGTCACTTGAAGGGGGGTTTGCAGTTTTTAGAAAGTCTGTTGGGGAACGGGAATGATCAGGT
>JAWQFJ010013326.1:0-10193 GCA_034096865.1 Theodoxus fluviatilis | reverse complement strand
CGGCCATTTTGAAAAGTGTCATGGCGGCCAAACAAACCAAATTCAGAATGTCCGCCTACCTAGACCACATATCTCTATGTCTAGACTCTCCATTTAGCCCAGGTGGACGCTTGTAACCCTCAACGTTTAGCATGTTACACTTTTCTGAACTCAGCTACCCGACTAATTGATCTGTCTGCGCTGTCCCAGTCCATCTTCGGGTTCGGCAAACTGTTCAGTTCTGCCATGATCCACTGTCGCTGCCACCATGTAATGCTCTTCTGTTAGAAGATTGAATGATTTTGTGGATGGATGGGAAACAGATCAACCGACTTGTTCAATCCTTGACTACATTTTTAATGACGTCATAATCCAGCCAGGAAGTACGTCAAAACCTGAGAAGGCCTAAATATTGCATGCTGTTACAGACGTTTTGTCCTTCTATGCCCATTCTTTAGTCAAACAGAATGACTTCTTTTTCTAGAGGCGATTAGACGCGATCGTCTCGCCCACGAGCAAATGAATCTACCTCAAGAGCTGATGGAAGAAAAACTCAGTAAGAAGATTGGGACGGAAAAGGCAGGTAGCGTCTGATTATGGAGACATATTGATTACAACTGAGTGACTGCGTTTGACTAGAGCGAACGCTCTCTAAAGTAATCGGACGACGCCTTTTAATTGCGTTTGACTAGTTTTGCTTGCGATCGATTAGATTATGGAACAAGGGTCAGCTGTACTTCTGTAAAGCCCGTCGTACACGAGGCATTTCCACACGCCACACACAGACTGACAAAGATATCTCCCCATGGCAGAGCGCTACTGACGCCTTTGCTCCACTATTGCCTGCCGTGATTGGCTGCCACAATGACGCTTGCGAGAACGCCAGGGTAGATTCGCCTCGTGTACGACGGCCTTTAGGAATCCCTAGTTTCCCTCCGGGTCGTGTATGTTGGAGCCGGGCGTGGATGGAGAGCTGGAGGGTGGCGAAGCTTTTTTCCTCAGGCACGGGGTGGAACTCCACAGGAGCTGGCATCAGAAACATGGTGAGCCCAGTCTTTGATGCAGAGATTAGATCTCTCATCTGGGTTGCAGACAGCTTTGTGTTGTACCTACTAATCACTGGGCGAGTTGGTCAAATGTTTGATATCACCTGTCGACAGATACAGTGAGAGATGGAAAGAACGCACAGAGTGGGTATCCAGTATCATCTCCACTCCATCATACACTCTGCATTCCTCTCTCTCTCTCTCTCTCTCTCTCTCTCTCTCTCTCTCTCTTACAAATCTGCTTATCAATGGCTTAATCTTATTCATTCATTCATTCATTTTCAGACGTGACTAGGAGAGAGCATCACCAGCAAGCATGGCAAGGAAATTATGCACGACATTGATAAAAGTCAAGAAACGTAAGTAAAACCATTGCTGTTTCATACATTTGTCCACCCGCGTCCAGTGTTTGCAGAGACGCACTGTCCCTGTGTCAGTCTGCACAGGTCTCTGTGGCTTAATGCACTGTGCTATTCAAATACCCAAAATAAGTTTTGGGAAAAGTTTCCAGAGATGGGCCACACTTGTGGACTCGTCCTAGAGGAGGAGTGTGGGACAGACAGCAAAGCTGGCGGGCCACAGCATTTGACTAGCAAGCAGTCTTGGTCGGTTAATTCGCAGTTATTCACACAAAGAATGACACCCCAAAAACCAAAGATTAAAAAAAAAATTATGAAAACACAGCCAATCAGATGTTGTGGCCCGCCAGCTTTGGCCGTCCTACACACCCCTGTTCACTACTGTAGCTCGTCTCTGGAAGCTTTTGCAAGTTGTCTCCCTCTGGCCAGTTGGAGCCGTGGCCCAGAACTGACAGGGTTGTCTACTCCTCAAAGGAGGTTGTCTAGGCTGAGATCGTCATTCCCTCTGCTCCACCAATCATCCCGTTCTTCCTACTGGAAGGTTAATGTCTAGCTGTTGACCCTTGAACACGCAATAACGTGTTTTGAGAACATCAACCCTACCAGTAGTGACGAAGAAGAGCCACGAACCTGCGTGTTTTCCACCACCTTGTTCTGCCTCTCCAACGTAATAGACGCTTCCGATTCCATGCCCGCCTATCTCATCACCAACGTCCCCCTGTGGGTTCGGGGTAAGAATTGACCCACCGCGTCTCCCTACGCTATTCGTAAGAGGCGAATGACTAGGGACAGCGTGACATGGTTTGCGTTTACTCTAAACTGCTTTAGTGATGTTCGTGCTTAGTGGCCTTACATAGCCTTCAAAGGCTGATAGGCCGTAAAACACCATCCATCCATCCATCCATCCATCCACCCATCCATCCATCCATCCATCCATCCATCCATCCATCCATCCATCCATCCATCCATCCATCCATCCATCCATCCATCCATCATCACCAACGAGAGTTTCTGGAGTTTCATTAGCTAAACAAAAACAGAAGTTATGGATGATTAAATTCGATTGGACCGATGTGTGAATCCTGCAGACAAAACAGTTTCTTCCGCCAGGGAGGTCATGTTTTATCCTCAGTTCATTCATTCGTTCGTCAGTTATTCGGCAAAATGAATTTTTAAAACCTTCAATTTAGGATTTTGATGAAATTTGGTGCAATGTCAATGTTTTCCCCAAACAACAATCCATTAGAGCTTGAAAGTCACCTGTCATCTCGCTTTGGAATTACAACCATAATGAGGCATTTTATCACTCATCACAAAGTTGAAGACGTCAAACTTTCGGGGTCTGCTCTCTATTGCGGAGGGCCGCTATTGCGGGATTTTTTTTTGTAAACAAAAGTTCTTATGCTATTTTGATTCTTTTGTCCTAAAACGCCTAAAAAAACCATACTATTTTGTTACTTTTTTTTTCAAAACTTAGAAATTCTTTTGTTTCTTGACTCACATGCGAAGCAAAAGTGAGTCTATGTACTCACCCTTTTCGTCCGTCCGGGCGTCCGGGTGTCCGGGCGTCCGGGCGTCCGGTCCGGGCGTCCGGGCGTCCGAAAACTTTAACGTTGGATTTTTCTCGGAGACTATTAAGTCTATCAATACCAAATGTGGCATAATGGTGTATGATGACAAGGCCTCAAAAAACATACATAGTGACTTAACCTTGCTTCAAGGTCAAGGTCGCACGGGCCATCAATGTTGTCTAAAAAACAGTCATTTTTCCCATTTTCTCAATTTTCTCAGAAGTTTTTGAGATTGGATACCTGACCTATATATGGTATATAGGGCAAAGTAATTCCTATCTTTTGATACCAGTTTGGTTGACCTTGCTTCAAGGTCAAGGTCACAGGAGCTCTTCAAAGTTGGATTGTATACATACTTTGAAGTGACCCTGACCCTGAACTATGGAAGATAACTGTTTCAAACTTAATAATTATGTGGGGCACATGTTATACTTTCATCATGAGACACATTTGGTCACATATCATCAAGGTCAAGGTTACTTTGACCCTTATGAAATGTGACCAAAATGGGGTAGTGAACCACTAAAAGTGACCATATCTCATGGTAGAAAGTGCCAATAATCACCATTGTGCTTCCTATGTCTTGAATTAACAGCTTTGTGTTGCATGACCTTGGATGACCTTGACCTTGGGTCAAGGTCACATGTATTTTGGTAGGAAAAATGTGTAAAGCATTTCTTAGTGTATGATGTCATTGGTAGGTTTAGTTGTTTGACCTTGACCTTTATATGGCCTTGACCTTCAGGTGACCTTCAAGGTCAAGGTCAAGCATGTGAGTCGTATGGGCTTTGCCCTTCTTGTTTTTCTATTGCGGGGGGCCGCTATTGCGGAATTTTTTTGGTCAAAAGTTCTTCAGGCCATTTTAATTCTTTTGTCCTAAACGCCTAAAAAACCATATAATATTTGTTACGTTTTTTACCGATAGCGCTCAGCCTAGGCCGCACCCGCCACCCCGCCTGACTGACAGCCTGTCCGGGGAGTTCACCTAAACCCAGACGCGTTACTTTTTGTCACGTTTGTGTCCAACATCAGCGTCGGGCCCTGGAGTTAGGGCGTAGGGACCACCCGTTGAGAGTCAAACGTGGGATTGAGTTAGAATATAAAGCTTCAACCGTTATTGATAAAGTTTTTTTTCCAAAAAAGTAATAAATCTTTTATGGTTTTTTAGGCGTTTTAGTACAAAAGAATAAAAATGGCCTAAGAACTTTTTTTTTAAAATCCCGCAATAGCGGCCCGCCGCAATAGCGGTCCTCCGCAATAGCGGCCCCTACCCAAACTTTCGATGACGCCGGCGACTGCGCTCCGCACTCAAGAGACCGCCAGCAGACGCTGAAATGAACCGAACTTCACAGGTCATGGCACCGACTCCAGGAAGAGAAATGGTGGCGTCCTTGGTGGAGGTTTGCGCTCGCAGAGTGCTCTCCAGTCTGACGTCATCTTCTCTACAAAAAAGACTTAACGTGTGATGACAGGTAGCAAATATTCATTTCCCTCTTGAGCGATAGACTAGGGAACGTCTTTGAATTTAGATTCACACATAATTATGAGGTGATTGACTCATGGCACGTATTGTTGGTGGTAGTAGTTGTAGTAGTACTCACTAGTAGTAGTAGTAGCAGTAGAAGTAGTAGTAGCAGTAGAAGTAGTCGTAGCAGTAGCTCTATCCACACCAGTCTTCTTCACTAGTCCAATGAGCCGTTTAACAGCGGAGACAATTGAAAAAAACGATGGGTTCATCCCTATTAAAGCCAGGTACAGAAAGTCTTTTTGGTTAAAAAATAATTACACGTACTTCACGAGAAATGGACAAGGAATCGATATTTATGCTTTTTGTGTTTCTTTAATGCAAGTTTTTAAGCGCGTTAACGTCGCGCGCAACATGGCACCATTTTCGCGCCTACATTTGAAAACAGCGGTCAACGTCATATCGCTTTTACCGCTCTTTTGCTGTACAAACAACGCTGAAAGTTACAGGATCGGCAGAGGAATACACGCTGATTTCAACGGTGGGCAGAATATGTATATCCATCCCTCTCGCCAAAAGATATCAAGGTAAGAAAACAGCAATTCAACTTTCTCTCATGATGTAAGGAATTGTTTGTTACTTTGTATGAAATTTATTTACTTTGTACACTCAGATTTATAATGCATGTTCATTGGTGAGCATGCTGCTAGTATTAATACTATAATACTTATGTTTTACGTCGAACGATCAACGAAGAGAACCGATGGCGTGTTTAAAGTTTACTACCCTTCAACTTCTCAACTTCGCCGAGTTTGTCATCGCCTGTCTGCGGGTCGTTCTTGGGCGCATTTGTTTGCCCCAAAATCTCGAGAGAATCGCGAGGGCTAGGTGTTTCCTACGTTCCTCCCTCATAAGGACGCACTCGCTGTGAAGGCGGGAAGCCGAGGGAGGTCCGGAGCTCCCTCGATGCTTCCCGCTGCAGTGACTCGGATGAGCCAAAATGGCGGAGACAGTGCGAGTTGGGCTGGTGTTCGGAGAGAACAGGGCCTGTACTGTGCTTCTCAAGGTTCGAGAATGGAAAAGTGTACGTACACAGAAAATGCCCCTTGGATCCTCTGAAAGGGGGGGGGAGAATGAAGGATCCACAGGCGACCACACGGCAATGAAACGGACCGTCCAACGGACAATGAGTAATGACAATGAGTACCTGTGTTGTTGTGGCAGGGGCTTTAAAACGGAGAGAGGCATGAAGATACACCGGACGAAGAAAGGATGTTTGAAGTCCTCCAAGTCACCCAAAACCCAACGCACTGAGTCATCAGATAAGTCATCAGGAGTACTCTGCCAGGTAGCAAACCACAGCGCAGAAAATGCCTTGGATGGGTGCCACAGGACGGGTTTCAACACGTCCCCCAGGGAGAGAAGACCCCAGTCAAACATGCCACAAGCAGCCAACAATGGGGCGAGGATAACCGTAGACGAAAACCTCGCCAGCAAGATCCGTGAAGAGAGAAGGCCCCGATTGAACCTGCCACCAGCAGCCGACAAGGAAGCGTGGAAAAAGTTTGACAAGGACCTCGCCAGTAAGCTCCTTCAAGTCCTTGCTTCCGAGGTCCCACTGGATGAGGCAGTACGGAAGTTCGCAGATACCATCTACTTCCACTGCGCAGAACAGTATGGCACCATAGAACAGAAGACAAACAAGCCACACCCCATGAAAAGCAGACGACAACAGAAAATGGAAACAATCAGAAGCCGCAAGAACCAGGTGCGAAAGCAGTTCAAGAGGGCTCCGCCAGAAGAGAAAGCAGCGCTAAAGGCACTATGGGAAGAACTGAAGAAAGAGCACAGCCTACTCAGGAAAGCAGAATGGGTGAGGAAGAAAAAGAGCTTGCAAAGTAAATCAAGACACAAATTCTTCAAGGACTCATTTGGTTTCGCTAAAACCCTGTTCGAGCAACCCCGGTCAGGCACGCTCAAGGCGGAAAAGGATCAGCTGGAGGAACACCTGCGGAAGACATACATTACTGGCCCCAAGGCACCTCTGCCGGAAATGGCAGGACTTGTATGGCCCATACACCCAGGTGTTACTTTCAACACGAAGGGGCCTTCCCTGGCCCAGGTGTCTGAAGTCATAGACAGAGCACGCAGCAAATCTGCGCCAGGACCCAATGGAGTCCCGTACACAGTCTACAAGAGATGCCCCGAGACCAGGAGAGCCCTTCTGCGAGTGTTGAGAGCGGCATGGCGAAAGCGGAGTGTGTGCAAGGAATGGAGGAGGGCCGACGGAATCTATATTCCCAAAGAGCAGGACTCCGAGACCATAAACCAATTCCGCCCCATCTCCCTGCTGAATGTGGAAGGGAAAATCTTCCTTGCGGTGGTGGCGAGACGATTGACCAACTTCCTCACGCGCAACGGTTTCGTGAACATGTCCGTCCAGAAAGGGGGACTGCCAGGGATGCCCGGATGCCTTGAACATGCATCCATGATCTGGGAGGCCATCCAGAAGGCAAAAGCGTGCAGGCTCAATCTGCACGTCATCTGGCTCGACTTAGCCAATGCATACGGTTCGGTGCCGCACCAAGTGATATGGCTGGCCCTCAGAATGTACCATGTTCCTGAACCCATGATCCAGCTGCTGCAAGGCTACTTTGAGGACTTCCAGATGAGGTTCACAACCAGGCAGTACACCACAAACTGGATTCCCCTGGAGGTGGGAATAGCCATGGGTTGCACAGTCTCACCAATCCTCTTTGTAATGGTCATGCAAGTCGTCCTGAGAGCAGCCGAGGCGCACTGCAGCGGTGCCAACTTAGGAGGCGGTCTCCACATGCCCCCTCTCAAAGCGTTCATGGATGATACGACAGTGCTAGCCACACAGGAGGACGAGGCACGAAGAATCCTCTCCCGGCTCCAGCAGGTCATAGGGTGGATGGGCATGAAGTTCAAGCCCCAAAAGTCAAGAAGCCTTTTGCTGCAGAAGGGAAAGGTGAGGCCAGACGTGATCTTCACAGTGGCGGGAGAAACGATCCCAACTGTGACCCAACAACCAGTCAAAAGCCTCGGAAGGGTGTACGACTCCAGCCTGAGAGATACAGGAAGAGCCAAGGAAATCAGGGACACCACAAAGACGGGGCTTGAGAAGATCAACAAGTGCCCCCTTCAAGGAAAGTTCAAGATCTGGATATTCCAACATGTCCTCCTCCCAAAACTGCTATGGCTGCTGCTCATCTACGATATCTGCACAAGCACAGTGGAGGGGCTGGAGTCTATGGTCAGCAAGTTTCTCCGCGGATGGCTTGTGTCCGCCCCGGCTTAACGAACGTGGGGCTATATGGGAAGGCAAACAAGCTCGCTCTGCCACTAAAATCGATCACTGAAGGAAGTCATGGGACACACCCAAAGCGGTCGACAAGGTCTCGGATACAGTGAGAGAACAACATTCTGGTCAAGGGCAGGAAACAAAGGCAAACGCGACATGGTGAGCCAGGAAATAAGGGCAGCAGAGGAAGCCAAGAGGGCAGCTGCAGCGGTGCAGCAGGCACAGCAAGGCCAATGGACTACTTGGGACGCAGCAGAGCAAAGAAAGCTGTCCTGGAGAGACATCTGGCACATGGCACCAATGCGGCTGGCTTTCATAATTAGGGCTACGTATGATCTGCTACCCACCAACGCAAATCTGGCCAGATGGGGAAAGACATCCGACACCAACTGTCCGCTTTGTTGGGTGAAACAGACCCTCAACCATGTCCTGTCAGCGTGAGGCGTGGCCCTGGGCCTTGGACGGTACACCTGGCGCCACAACAAGGTTCTCCACCACCTGGCCCAAGCAGCGGAGAAGGCGATAGGGCACGCTAATACCGAGAAAAAAGGGCTCTCACAGGAAAAGAAGTTCGTGAGGGCCGGAGAGTCGGGAAACGCAGTGCGCAGGAAAACGGCAACATCCGGCGTCCTTACAGCTGCACAAGACTGGACAATAGCAACTGATCTAAAAGGGCAAAGCCGGTACCCCGCAGAGATCAGAAAGACAGGGCAGCGACCAGACATTGTGCTCCACTCTGCAAAGACCAAGAGAATGGTCCTCATAGAACTGACAGTGCCCATGGAAGACAAGATGGAAGAGTGGCACCAAGTCAAGCAAGCAAAATACGAACCCCTTGCCAACCAGCTGAGAAGCCAGGGCATTTGGACCACCATCCTCGCGGTCGAGGTGGGAGCTAGGGGTTTCGTAGGCCACACAGTCCACGGCGCCTGCAGACAACTCGGCCTCTCAAGCCGGCAGTGCACACAGGCAGCAAGAGCCATGGCAGAAGCCGCAGAGAGGGCATCTGTCTGGATATGGATGCGCAGAAACAGCAGAGATTAGGGTCCACCTAGTGCGCGCTAATGTGACACGAATTCAAACAAAAACTTGTCAGTACCATGGCACATTCCTCCACCCAATAACCCGCCGTGGCCGGTCGCGCGGACGAGGTCACGTGGCATGCCTCTGCCCTCCCCCCCCCCCCCCCCCCCCCCAGGCGTGACCTCGAACTGAAGGAAAAGACCTGCCAATAAGGGAACGCGTTCCCCGCGAGGCTCTGTGGCAAGAGCGGTAGCGCGCTGGACCTGCAGTCAGAGGGTGCGGAGTTCGAAACGGCTCGGATTCCAGAGTTGCATCCTTGAGCAAAAATGCCTAATTCCGATGGCTTTTCCCCGCCCCTGCCAAATACAGTGGCATTACCACTTTCAGGCAGCACATTTTGTTACTAATAAAAATAGTTATTTGTTAAAAAATATTTTTCTGTTGAGGAGAGGAGGGGGGGGGGGGGGGGGGTTTTTTTCGGGAAACCCCGGCACCCCCCCCCCCCCCCCCCCTCGTCCGCCCCTGCTGTTAGATGGATGGATGGATAGATAGATGGATAACTTAGGATAGATTAGGAAGATTAAGGTATAATAGATTAAGATAGATTAGAATAGATTGGAATGGATGGATAGATAGATAGATAGATAGATAGATAGATAGATAGATAGATAGATAGATAGATAGATAGATAGATAGATAGATAGATAGATAGATAGATAGATAGATAGATAGATAGATAGATAGATAGATAGATAGATAGATAGATAGATAGATATGATAGATAGATAGATAGATAGATAGATAGATAGATAGATAGATAGATAGATAGATAGATAGATAGATAGATAGATAGATAGATAGATAGATAGATAGATAGATAGATAGATAGATAGATAGATAGATAGATAGATAGATAGATAGATAGATAGATAGATAGATAGATAGATAGATAGATAGATAGATAGATAGATAGATAGATAGATAGATAGATAGATAGATAGATAGATAGATAGATAGATAGATAGATAGATAGATAGATAGATAGATAGATAGATAGATAGATAGATAGATAGATAGATAGATAGATAGATAGATAGATAGATAGATAGATAGATAGATAGATAGATAGATAGATAGATAGATAGATAGATAGATAGATAGATAGATAGATAGATAGATAGATAGATAGATAGATAGATAGATAGATAGATAGATGATAGATAGATAGATAGATAGATAGATAGATAGATAGATAGATAGATAGATAGATAGATAGATAGATAGATAGATAGATAGATAGATAGATAGATAGATAGATTAGATAGAGAGATAGATAGATAGGTAGGTAGGTAGGTAGGTAAGGTAGGTAGGTAGGAGAGGTAGCTAGGTCGGTAGGTAGTAGGTAGGTAGGTAGGTAGGTAGATT
>JAWQFJ010013322.1:20000-26480 GCA_034096865.1 Theodoxus fluviatilis | reverse complement strand
ACAATTCCAGCAGGTCTGTTCTGCCTATGGAAATTCTCTAGTCCGCCGTGGTCACGCGGCGACCTTTGTTCTGGCGTCCCCCATAAATGCCCTTGCCCTCCGTGCAAAATCCTTTGCTTCAGGACAAAACTAGCCAAACTTTGGATTCGAACGTTGTAACCTAAATATTCATCTTTCGTTAATCTGTTTAGCGCACGGCCAACACGCTGCCCCACTACGTAGGGGAACACGTTCGCCAGGGTCCCAGTTGGTCAAGGAGAGGCGAGTCTAGGCGGAGTCACCTCTCCCTGTCTCTCTCTCTCCCCCCCCCCCCCCCCCCCCCCCCCCCCGCGGAGAGGTTGTGATTGGACTTTGGGGAGGAGGATGTACCGAGGAGGACAACTACTCAATTCTTCGAGAAGAGGTGGTGACAGCAGTTAAGTCCCTCAAGAAAGGGAAGTCAGCTGGGGTTGACAACATTCCAGGGGAACTCATCCAGGCAGGAGGCGACGCAATGATCGATGCACTCACAAAGATCTGCAATAAAATCTGGCAGACGGGAGATTGGTCAACCCCGTGGACACAGTCCCTAGTGATTACATTGCCCAAGAAAGGAAACCTGCAAATATGCCAGAACTACCGCACGATCAGCTTCATCAGCCATCCCAGCAAGGTCATGCTGAAAGTACTGCCGAACAGGCTGAGAAAATCATTGCTGAAGAGCAGGCAGGTTTCAGACCAGGTAGGAGCACCACCGAACAGATCTTCAATCTCAGAGTCCTGTGTGAAAAACAATCTTACTTCTGAGAAAAGAAAAAGATAGAATGACATTTAAAAAATAGAAATTATTATTGATCATGAGAGAGAGAGAGATAGAGAGAGAGAGAGAGAAAGAGAGATAGACAACAACAAACAACAAAAGCAGTTTATTGTGTAGGCCTTCGGCCCATTACAATTGAATACAATACATTATGTAGCCAAAATAAATAATATAGAGAAGTAACTAATGCGAGAGCACATTTCATTTCACGACTAAACTGGCGGCTCCACTTAAGTAGAATACCACACGTATTAGACGAAAAAGTACTTACTTTCAGCAAACTCAGCAGAGTATGCACTTTTTTAATACGCATGCTCACGGCATGTATAAAACATGGCTCTTTTGCAGAAAACAGCTGCACAAGTGGTTCAACATTGTTATTTTGAACACATGGCACTACAAACTTCAATCGGGTTTCTTCATAAGCTGGACAGTACAGAACAAAATGCTGCTCATCTCCATCTCTCTCGTGACATGCTGGACATAAGAGTTTGTACTTTCTATACAATATCTCCGTCTGTGTACTATTAGTTCACTAATGCCCAGGCGAAAACGTATCAAAATATCTCTGAGACCTTTCTGTTCAGGGTGTACAAAGACCTTTCAATTCCATAGATAAAAGAAAGAGAGAGAGAGAGAGAGGGGGAGAGAGAGAGAGAGAGAGAGAGAGAGAGAGAGAGAGAGAGAGAGAGAGAGAGAGAGAGAGAGAGAGAGAGAGAGTTTTCTGTAGCAGTTGATGGCCTGAAGCATACCGGCTCTAGCCCTTCCAACAAGATCTGTTTGCATCGTTTTATACGACAATCGTGTGGAAAAAACCGCACCAAAGTATTTATACTCATTGACCACCTCCACTCTCATCTCCCCCAAGAACCATTTTTCGTGTTCTGCGAGGAAACCTCCGTTGCGTAATACTACAACTTTAGTTTTCTCAGAGTTCACCGTAAGCCCAAGTTTACATGATTCTTGCACAAGAACATCAAGCTGATTTTGCAAACCAACGAAAGTGTCTGAAATCAATGCAACGTCATCAGCAAACAGCAAAAGACATATAGTAACCAATTCAGGCATTAACTGAACTCCATGTTTGCCTTTTTGTATCACCATTTTTGCTACGAAGGTTATTAACAGATAAAATATTATCGGGCTGGTTTTACAACCCTGTTTAAGGCCCCGATTGCACTCAAACGATTCCGTACAGCGATCATTGCATTTTACACAGTACCATACAGATAAATACATGCCTTTAAGTAAAGGCGCCTACACACGTACCGGTTGTCCCCCGGTTTTGCTGCCGATCCGGTCAAAAATCGAAACCGTGGACTAATCCGGCACGGTTCTTGTGACTAGGGCTGGCTCTATTTTCCCGACCCCTCTGGACCGGTTCATATGCCCGGCAACGCGAGATCTCGCTTTGTGGCGACTTAGTCGCCAATTTAAATGGCGGACGCTGTCGTCGCTTCAGTCAGGAAAAGGTGTATTTGGGGATACACAAACCAATCCAAAGAAAAGGTAAGCCATGAACATCATTAATTTATCAAAGCTGTATGTTGAATGCGTCAATAAGTTGTGAAAGCTCCTACATTGTAAAATTGGAAATGCGGGTCAATGCACCTTCACGCGAAATCTGTCAGCGGCTTTCGTTGCGTGCATGTTCCTCACAGAAAACGCTGTATTGATACTAAAACCCCATCCAAAGAAAATGTAAGCCATGAACAGCATTAATTTATCAAAGCTGTATGTTGAATGCATCAATAGGTTGTGAAAGTTCTGCATTTTACAATTCGCAATGCAGGTCGATGCACATCTACACAGCGAAGAATGTGTCGATCACCACGGCTCGCTCCACTGCTAATTATTTTGCGCGTTCCTCACAGAAAACGCTGTATTGATACTAAAACCCCATCCAAAGAAAATGTAAGCCATGAACAGCATTAATTTATCAAAGCTGTATGCTGAATGCGTCAATAGGTCGTGAAAGCTCCTAATCCAGATCCAGATATTTTACAAATCGAATGCAGATCACACGCATACAGCTACACGTGGTAGCGTCGTTGTCATAGTGCGGCGAAGGGACGTAACTCTAAATTCTGACCTCGCTTCACGTAGTGAAAATCGCTCGATTGCGCTGTCAGAAGAAATCTCGGTGTCTGGCTGTCAACCCGGTTTTTACACGCACGGTCAGCCGGATCGGGAGCAAAACCAGATTGAAAAACGTAACGTGTGTAGGCGCCTTAAGTTCAACATTCTCCCTTTCATTCCATACATTTCCAGTACCTTCCACAAGGCCATTCTGTCTACAGTATCAAATGCCTTCTTAAATATAGCTTATATATAGCTTTCGTTTTCTGCTCAAGTATCTTTGCACAATGCCCTGTAGTATAAGCATGAATAGGTACGATAATGGACCTTCTCCAGACCTTCGGAAATTCTCCTGTTGAAAATACCTTATTAAAAAATCTACACACCATAGTAACAGCAGATCTACTTGCACGTTTCAACATCTCGGCTGAAATTTCATCTAGTCCGGCAGCTCGACCCACTTTCAGTTTGTCTAGTGCTACAATAATTTCCTCTTCCGTTATGACCGAGTTCAGGAAGGACAACTCTTCCTCAGACGAGTCAAATTGAAAATTTTCTATTTCAGATATATTCACAGGATTCATAACCTGGAAAACCTTGCGAAAGTGATCCAACAAAGTGATTCCGGGAATACGACCGTCTAGAGATTTCTTTCCACACAACTGTCGAACCCGTTTCCAGAACTTGACAGGATCATTCATATTCTCTAACAATTCAGAGAGAGAGAGAGAGAGAGAGAGAGAGAGAGAGAGAGAGAGAGAGAGAGAGAGAGAGACAGAGAGACAGAGAAACACTTAACTTACACTTGTTGAGGCAATAAACAAGCGTTTATTTGATAAAATGAAATGTTTGTGTTGAAATGAAAGGAAGTTTTGACATTTGAATGATTTCTGTAAAAAGTACAGGAAAAACTGTGTCCAAACGAACTATTTTTGGCGCAATGCTGTAATGCGAAGGGTCAAGTCTATTACTCATTCATTGCGAACTGTGCCAGAGTCAAGACTGACTCGGGTTCACAGAATGGGCTGATCGTAGCAGTGGCAGAACCTCATGATTCTCATAAAAGTACGAAAATAAGCACGACTACTCTGTCACGGTGCTTTCTGTCAGATTTGCCTCAATAGCACTATTCCACTTCTTTTGAATACTAACGTGTCAGACACTGGAAAGGTTTGACGCGTTCAATGGACAAAGAGCATCCTGGTCTACTTGATTTTTGACTCACATGCGAAGCAAAAGTTAGTCTATGTACTCACCCGTTTCGTCCGTCCGGGCGTCCGGGCGTCCGGGCGTCCGGGCGTCAGTTTAAAACTTTAACATTGGATTTTTCTCGGAGACTATTAAGTCTATCAACACCCAATTTGGCATGATGGTGTATGATGACAAGGCCTCAAAAAACATACATAGTGACTTGACCTTGCTTCAAGGTCAAGGTCGCAGGGGCCATAAATGTGGTCTAAAAACAGCCATTTTTCACATTTTCTCAATTTTCTCTGCAGTTTTTGAGATTGGATACCTCACCTATACATGGTATATAGGGCAAAGTAAGCCCTATCTTTTGATACCAGTTTGGTTGACCTTGCTTCAAGGTCAAGGTCACAGGAGCTCTTCAAAGTTGGATTGTATACATATTTTGAAGTGACCTTGACCCTGAACTATGGAATATAACTGTTTCAAACTTAATAATTATGTGGGGCACATGTTATACTTTCATCATGAGACACATTTGGTCACATATCATCAAGGTCAAGGTCACTTTGACCCTTATGAAATGTGACCAAAATGGGGTAGTGAACCACTAAAAGTGACCATATCTCATGGTAGAAAGTGCCAATAAAAACCGCTGGCGCTGAACCTCCAGGTTTTGGCACTATTTAAAAAAGATCGGGTTCGAACCCGCAACCTCTCGAGAAAAGAGGAGGGGAAAACACACATACACAAAACCACAAAAAACCAGGTCGGGTTTGAACCCACAACCTCTCGAAAAAAGAGAGAGAAAAAAGTTTCAGCGCACGCATGACCAAGAGTTCAATGCTCTACCAAATGTGCCATTGAAAACTGATATGGCTGAGTGTTTTAAAGCATCTATAACGTTCTTTTCCGTAAACCACCGCAAGATTTTGAACATCTCATATAAAGACCATGTCACGAATGAGGAAATCAGCAACAGGGTCAGGAGAGCAATTGGACAGCACGAAGACCTGCTCTCAATCGTGAAAAGCAGAAAGCTGAAGTGGTACGGTCACGTGTCAAGAGGCAGTGGGCTGGCCAAGACCATCCTGCAAGGTACCGTACGCGTACCAGGTGGGAGAAGGAGAGGCAGGCAGAGAAAGAGGTGGGAATACTACATCAAAGAGTGGACAGGCTTGACCTTTGCTGACTCACAGCGAGCCACAGAGGATAGAGATCGATGGAGGAAGATTGTCCGAAAGTCATCAGTGGTGCCTCAACAACCCATCTCAGGGTTAAGAGACTGAACCAAAGACCATACATTAATAAGACCGCATACTCGGCTGATTTTAGCGAAATTTCCGACAGAGTGATCTCGCCGTTTTCGCGTGTCTCCCCCAGAGCGCTTGTGCGAGATATGTTGTATAGATTTTGCCACGTGCTTTAGGAATAAAGTTTAGTGAACGAATAGCAGAATGCAAGTGCGTGCAAGGGTTTTTATAGTATTTCTTGACAGCGATATGTGTGTGAGAAACCGTTGGTTTCGTAATTTGTAAACATGAACAATAATTAACCGAGTGCGTGGAGAAGCGAGCGTAAACACTAAAATGAAAATCCCCACACTAAACTAAAGCTGGGAAAAGGGTCAAGGTGTCAGTAAACTATATCTCTCGTAAAGATCTATACACAATTTTCTCCACGGAAAAGCACGTCCCTAACAAGCTGGTCTAAATAAAGAAATAAACACCGGACGCATAATTATGATCTACGCCCGGCCTGAGCAGCAGACGATCGAGCAGCATAAAATGATAAACGCGAGAAGAACAGAAAAATCGAACTTCGTAATTTGTGATGCACAAGATTCCTTTCACTGTTGAACCTCAGGAGAAAATACTGTTGTTAAAAATGCTGAATTTGTTAAAAACTGTGATGACAAAGACAATGCAACGTGTGTAAATCCGTACCTCGCTTCGCGTAGTGTAAAAATAGCCGAGTGCGCGTCTTAGTACAAAACGACTAGGTACAAAAACGTCCAGGATACGAAACGACACGCATCGTAAAAAATCCTTCTTTCACCTTCACCGATGTTCTCGAATTTATTCTCCTCGCATTGATTCTATAATAGGATCCATGCTGATCGAAAATCTCCTGGCAAATGACGTCACGTTATTCGACGTCAAATGATCACGTCACATATTTTGCAAATGGAGTCTGTTGTATGTTTTCATTGCAACACCAAAATGTAAAAAAGTCACTTTCTTTTCAAACCTCGATTCTGAAAATTTGATAATATTGAATCGGACCTAACTTCCAGTCAGTGTGCAAAATCTCAAGGAAATCCGTCCAGTAGTTTTTGAGATATAAGCCGTGGAGTCGGGACAGACAGACAGACAGACAGACTAATAAAAACCGCTGGCGCTGAACCTCCAGGT